>CAUYLG010033638.1:0-45511 GCA_963573385.1 Cacajao melanocephalus
TCTCCCCACCTCCCGCTGTCCCTCCCCTATTTCCCCCCAGCAGATCCCAGTGTGTAGTGCTCCCCTCCCTGTGTCCATGTGTTCTTATTGTTCAACACCCACCTATGAGTGAGAACATGTGGTGTTTGATTTTGTGTTGTGTCAGTTTGCTGAGAATGATGGTTTCCAGGTTCATCCATGTCCCTACATAGGACGCGAACTCATCGTTTTTTATGGCTGCATAATATTCCATGGTGTATATGTGCCACATTTTCCCTGTCCAGTCTATCATCGATGGGCATTTGGGTTGGTTCCAGGTCTTTGCTATTGTAAACTGTGCTGCAATGAACATTTGTGTGCATGTGTCCTTATAGCAGAACGATTTATAATCCTTTGGATATAAACCCAGTAATGGGATTCCTGGGTCAATTGGAATTTCTATTTCTAGGTCCTTGAGGAATCGCCACACTGTCTTCCACAATGATTGAACTAATTTACACTCCCACCAACAGTGTAAAAGTGTTCCTATTTCTCCACATCCTCTCTCCAGCATCTGTTGTCTCCAGATTTTTTAATGATTGCCATTCTAACTGGCTGGCCTAATAATTCTTAAAAATTTTAGCAAGGGCATAATAAAGATGACAAATTTTTTGTAACTATTAACAAGAGACCATAAAATATTTAACCTACAATATTACTGTATTTTATGAGAAGATAGAAATTTGAAGAAATGAATTAAATATTATCTTAATAATATACTTTATATTACAAAATGTATGGTTTTTCCTCTGTAATTCTAAACAAAATGGTCATGGACTTTTGCCAAACATGATTATTTCCATATGAATGTCTTTCATTTTAGTATTCTCCTTTACATATATAAGCAGTGGGCTATTAAGCAGAACACTAATTATTTCTAGCTGGAGATGTTAAATAGTTATTCCTTCTTACAAAAATAGCATATTGTAAAATTTGATTAAAATCTCATTTTTGTTACCTTTTAATCAACTTGGCAATTTGCTATGTGAGAAAAGCATATTTCAACAAAAAGTCATATGTTGGCAAATTCTACTTATTTGTTACTCTTGTACATTTTATCAGACAATAAATCTAGTGGTGTGATAATAGCTTTGGGGTTTTAATGCTGAAATGTAAGCTCTTTTGTTTATTTAACTTATAGGTATTATCTATGGTACAGTTTTCGAAGAGTTTGCTGAAACATTTTGACAACATAATTAATTAAAATTTAGAATACAAAAATAACTATTATCAGCAGGTGGTATTTATCTTGAGCCATAGAATTTACCCATTTTGTGATTAGCCACCAGAAAACACAATTTAGTTTTGTTTTAAGGAAAGGTTAATTTAGCAGCATCCACATTTACCTTGTCTTTGAGAAGCACAGTGGTTGATAGAATCCTACATCATGCTGTTCAGCAAATCGAAGTGTCTCCTATTTTATATGATTATAGGGAATGAGGCTCTACTTGTTCACCATGAGTCCACAAACACTAAGTACTTTACTTAATAGATTTGGCAAGCACGAATCTGGGGAAAGCTTAAAAGAAATATTCAAGTCAAAAAAGGTGCAAACCAAATCTTTTCTGACTATTCAAAAACCTTTGTCCTAGTTGAGGGTTTGGAGTGAAAAATATTTATTCTCTGGGATTCATGAGGTCTGGTCTGGACCAGATCTCCAGCAATAATAAAGTCATACGTTATCCAACACTTACACAAGCATGGTTTAATGCTATAATGTGGAAGAAAATCAGTAAATATAAGTTAAAGATGTTATATTCTTTTAAAAGACATATATTTCAAAGTGTTTATGGCCTAGTTATAAGCTCCATGTAGTGGTATCCAGTTATAGTAGAGAGAAAAGAATTTTTTTCAGGCAATGTTTTACTCAGACTTTCAAAGCAGTACAAGCATAAAACTCAAATAGCTTTACCAAACTCTGAGACATTTCTCTTCATTCTTTATTGAAAGATGAAATAAAGCTACAATCAGCAGAGATAATCCACAAGGAATCATCAGTGAATTTAAATGTGTTTACATTTAAATTTATTATGTTACTTAAATCTTCCAGCATATGTGTGGCAATACATAAAACAATTTGCAATGGTTACTGAAATTTCCATTTTCACATTCTTTCATCAAAACTGATTCATGAAGCTAAATTTTAAATACAGTTTTGAAATCCTTTACCTCTCAAATAAAAGAGTTCATGACTTGTGGAATTTTAATGTTTTCTAACTATCTATTCAGATAAATTGTGGAAGGGTTAAGTGAAAAAGGAAGGTGAAAAAATACAACTGTCAGTTGGTACCTAAGATTATGATTGGTCCACAGTCCTTGTCTTTCTGATTTACTCAGTCAGACTCTATAACTATTTAAAATTGTTATGGACTGGGTAATTTTAGAGTGTTCTGTGTTGCCCTCAAAAATTATGTTTGTTGAAAATATAGAACGAAGAAACTTCCCTACTGTATGAGATACTTTGTGAAGATTCAAATATAACCTACTCATTCCTGAAGGATAATTTTAGTCAGAGAGGAAGAAATGCCCTGAAAATTGATATACACTTTTATCTCCCAATCCTTGTAATTTGCTGCCTCTGCTTTCTGAACAGTATGGTGCCTCTGCTTAGAATACCTCCCTGTCTTTAGACTACCCCCATGCCAAACCAGATGCTCACGTAACTATTCTGCTTTAAGTTTTAATTATTTAATATTTTGAACACACAAAATAATATGTAATGTATATTTAAGGTTTAAAGAATAACTTAAAAAATATACATATCCACCACGAGACTCAGCAATTAGGTACTAAAGACAATCCTGAAGACTCTTTGTACTGTCTTTAATAATTTACTTTTTTTCATCAAAGGGTTAATATGATCATTCCCATGTTTTACTGTGGATTAACTACATATACACCTGTCTCCAAAATACCGGAGTTAAGTACTGTATATTTACAGGCTTCGTATAAATGATATGGTGTTATATTCACTATTCTATCATATTGCTGTGTTTTTGTAATTTAGGCATTCTGACTAGTGAGAAAAGCTGGCATCTCAATTTTATCTTTGTATATTATTCTCTGAGATGATTATAATGTAGGGAATTTATTAATTTTCATAGTGATCATTATTTGGATTATTTCTAGTTTGTTTTTTTTTAATACAAAGCTGCAGTGAATACACTTGATGGTGTCTCTTGGCATATATGGCAATAGTTTCTCTAGAATTTTGTAGAGGTACTGGGTATATGTGTTTTTAACTCTACAAGAAAATGTCAGATTGAATTTTCAAAGTTCATGTATAATGTTACATAACTACTTGCAGTATATAAGCAATCCTCTTAGTCCACATCTTCATGACGGTGAGAATCTTGGAAGTTCCACAAATATCATTTTTGAAATTTTAATTGAAGTCTATTGATTATTTTAATGAATTTCAGAAAAGGTATCTTTGATAGTGATTCTTTCTGTCCATGTGTAAGATTTTCTCCATTTGTTTTGGTCTGATTTATATTCTATAAGCATAGCCCGGTGGTATATGTCTATCAAGAAGATTTTTAGATTGTTTTCAAAGATAAATGCAATTGATTTTTAATCAGCCACTTGGTAAATTTTAATCAGCCACTTGGTAAAATGAATTATAAATTTTTTTCTCTAAGTTCTTCAGATGTCTTGTGTAGTCAGTTATATTATCTGTGACTAACACTGATTTGGTGTCTTTTAAAACATTTAAATATTTCTTTATATTTTTATTTTTTTCTATTCAACAAGCAAATGTTAAATAGAAGCCATAATGGCAACAACTTTTTTCTTATTTTAAAAATGCTTTTAATATTTTAACATTCGTTATTATTAGTATATCCATGAACAATAATTAAGATGTGTAGTATTCATTCTGTTTCTAATTTGCAAATTATTTTTAAAATAATATTGCATTGACTTTTTCAAATGCTTTGAAAATATCTATTGAGGTGATATTATGGCAGTCTTCCTAATTTAGGGAATTCTAAGTTCACTAACTTAGGAAATGAAGTAGATGAATTTCTCAAAAATTAGGTAAATTAATTTAGGAATTTAAGAAGTCGGTTAATAAACTTTACCACATTAAAGCCCTTATTGAACAATCTTGAATGGTACTTTTGGCATCAGTTTTAATAAATAAGATTGATTACCTTGTCTCGTATTGGTGACACACTTATATAAGTCTCATAAAAAGAATGGTATAGTAGTCTATTTTCTCTGGAAATTTGTGTACATAAGAATTATGTATTTATAAGAATTATTTGTTTATTGATAGTTTGGCAAAACTAAACTTTAAAGTTATTCAAAATTATTTGTTAAATATTTTTAAACGTGTTCAAATTCTTTAACTGGTTATAAATCTATCCTCCTTACATCTTGAATTAGTTGCAGAAGCTATGTTTTTCTTGGAATTGATCATTATTTCTAAGTTTAAAATATTTTGATAAAGCAGTACTCAGTTTTCTCTCTTTTATTTATAATCTCTCCTCTATAGTTTTTTATTATTCTTAATATTTTCATTTCTCCTTATTTTCTTGGCCAGTCTTTTATGAAATTAATTTTACCATGAATATTCATCGATATGAAGAGGGCTGGTGAAAAGTAAGTATGTGTTGCTTGATTAAATGATCTTGAAACTGTAGTGTAAGCAATCTTAATTATCAAATTCAAAATTACTAAATAATAAAATTGTATACACTATTATCTAATAAATTTTTTAGCATGTACTGTTTTCCCAAGATAGTGAGGATGCTTCTAAAAATTAATAAAGAACTTTTAAAGTAGATCATCTTATTAAAGGTAAGTGAAAAAAATATTTTTAGGATTATCATATCTAGAATTCATTCTGTTACAGAATGACTTCCAGATTAACTTGAACATATTATGGGAAGTCTACTGTAATTAACTATGGCTCACTTAAATATTTTACCTTAATTGAACATTCTGGATGTAAACAAGTAAATGGTGAAAAGGGAGTTATTAATTTCAATATTGTGAACAAAACAGAAGATGTTTTCATTATTTTTGGACAATTGCATTTTTGTTCTCCAAGTGGCTTATGTTTATAAATCAAATTTTCACAATTACTTAAACTCTCTGTACCACTTTTCTCTTAGTAGGGGGAAAATAAAACTGACCTCATTAGTTTTTGAGGGAATTCATTTAATTATCATGGGTCCATCTCATACAAAACATCCTTTGCTTAATAAATGCAGAGTAAGCATTAACTATTACTAATATTGTAGGCAAATATATAATCATCTATCAAATGACTGCAGATTTAGTATGAATGGCTCCTTCTGAACTATGGCAAAGCTGTGCTGCTTACTCTTACAATTATCTTTTGATCAATGAAAAGAGAAAGTCTGAGGTCTCAAAACAGCATTCAAACAGCATGGATATGAAGACAACTGCAGCAGATTTGACCTGCCTGTAAACAGGGTGCATGCCTTAATAACACCATCATTCCCCTCAAATGTGTCGCTACTGATTTCTATTGCAATTTAAGCTAAGCATTGCTTACTATCTAGATTCTAATCACGTGACCTTTCTTTCTCCAGGGAAGGAAATTCCCAGCATTATGTACTTGGGACAATGTCTGAACACGTCTATTTAGTCTGATGGAAGTCAGACTAAATAGTAACCTTCTATTCAGGGTTTTACCAAACACAAAAGGACAGTTTTGCAGAGGAAGAGCCACACTGTCAAATAATATAGTAAAACTGGGCATCATTGTCTTGCTTCTGATGGGAATTCTGCTTCTTTATTTATAATCTTTACGTTTTCCCTCCTTGCCTTATTTTATAGAACAGGACCTTCAATAAAATGCTAAATATAAATGGTCAAGAGTACTCATCTGTTCCCAAATCTTAGGGAAAACACTCCAATGTTTTAATGTCAGGTATGGTGTTAGCTGCAGGGTTTTTTTTCTTTCTTTTAAATAGATGCCCTTTGTTAGGCTGTGGAAGTTCCTCCTCTCTCCCACCCCTTGATTCCTAAGTTATACAGGAAATTAAAAAAAAAATGTATCGTGACTGGTAGTTGAATATTTTCAAATGCTTTTTCTTTACTGAGATGAGTATATAACTTTTCTTTCTTAATTTTGTTAAAATGCTAAATTGTATTGACTGACATTTTGAGTATGTGAATGTTAAATTAACATTGCATTTTTGGGATAAACCACACATGACCAAGTATGGCATCTTTTTAACGTATTGTTAGATTTGATTTTTCTAACGTTTTATTAATGATTTTTGTTTCCATTTTTATGAAGAGTATTAGCACGTACTTTCTTTTCCTAACACTGTTTTCTTGTTTGCATATCAGAATAAAACAGACCTAATACATTTCTAAATGTTTCTTGTTTTCTGAAAGAGTTTGTATAGAATCAGTATTATTCCTGCCATAAAGGCTGGGTATCATTGGGAGAAATGTCACCTAAGCCTGTAGTTTATGGAACAGTTTTAAATTACAAATTCAAATTTTTTTATATAGGACTATTCAGGTCTTTTATTTCATCTTTTGTTAGTTTTAGTAATTGATGTATTTTAAGGAATTTACCAATGTTATCAAATTTGTCAAATGATAGAACACTACTGAAAAACTTAATCTTGTATTCTCACTGACCTCAAACCCTAAGTCTTATAGTGACATTTAGTGTGACTGCCCACTGACACAATGAAGTCTAACATGTAACTTCATTGAATTATGTTGTTCTCTTTAGCAAACTTTCATTTCCCTTCCTTATCCATATTTTATATACTTATGTATCCTTTAAAACTATACTAAAATTTTATCTCCTTGTTGAAGAGCCACTGACACTTCTCACGCCCAGGATTTCCACTAAGCATGTCACCCATTCTTTAGTATCTGATTTCTTCATTTAGTTATTTAAACATATTGAATGGCTGGGCATGGTGGCTCATGCCTGTAATCCCAGCACTTTGGGAGGCCTAGCTGGGTGGGTCACCTGAGGTCAGGAGTTCTAGACTAGCCTGGCCAACACGGTGATCCTCCATCTCTACTAAAAATACCAGTATTCCAGCTACTCAGGAGGCTGAGGCAGGAGAAGTGCTCAAACCTGGGAGGTGGAGGTTGCAGTAAGCCAAGATCACGCCACTGCACTTCAACCTGGGCAACGACAGTGAGACTTAATCTCAAATAAATAAATAAATTAGTGATTATGATATGCCAAGTACTATGTTGAGTGTGTTGTGAGATATCAAACAGATTAGGTTGACTTCTTCATAAAACCTTGGCACCAACAAAATAAATTAGATAATCAGGCCAGCAGAAGATTTATTGGAGACAAGAAATTTGTACTGAGAATTTGAAGCTTAAGTAAAATCAGACCAGAAAATGCCCATGTGAGTGAATATTTTAGGTCAAAGGATAGTATGCACAAAGAATAGAATATATACAGGGTGTGGAGGAGGAAAATGTGAGAAGGATTTTCAAAATGAAGTTGGAAAGTTAAGTGGGGCACTGCCTGAGCAGGTTGTAAAAATATTTACTGACTGAATTTAGGTCTTATCTGTTTGAAGAATTGGCAGATAATACATTAGATAACCTAGATGACATTTTAAATTTCCTACATAAAACAAAGAATACATCAATTTTGACAATGTAAAAGCAATAGAAAGAAGTACAATTGTTAGGTGCACACCAGTTTAAACAACCTAATTTACAAATAATTACTTTACTAAAAATAACCCACACCATGACAGTAAAAATTATTCTGAGAAAATTAAATTATTTCATGGAATTAGTTTATTATTTTATTGAATTGTGTCTTCTGGATGATTTGAATTCTCTCTATGGAACTACTAAACGTACATATATTATTTGGCTCTCTCTAAAGCCATTCTTTCAAATCTCCTTTAGAGGATTTAGAATGAAAAACTGAATGAGGAAACAGCTCGTAACTTATAAAAAATTTAAAATACAAGATTCATATCCCTGAGACAGACACATTAAATGATATGAGGCAGAAAAATCATGAACAAATAAGGCAATTCATAAAATTATTTAGTATAATGAAACATTATTTAGGTAATTTTATATGCTATTCTTTCTATATTTGTCTTGTATTGTTTAAGCACCACTATTCACTAAAGTAAAATATTTACCGAATTACTGAATCAGTCTCGTACTGTGAAATACAGATGTCTTCATAAATGTGGAGCGATAAAAGAATTAAGACAAGTGAATAGTCATTTAGCATCTCCTAAACTTTACCTTACAATTATACTTTTTGACCCATATAAAATTTTGGAGTCAATGTCAAATTTAATATGGTATTACATTCTACCTTTCATTATTACAGTGGTGTAAATATGCTAGCTCAGTTATACTGAATCTGTTCTAGTCAGTGACTGCATCTTGCTCATTTCTGTGTAAAATATAGTATCTGACACAATGTTTGCTTCGAAATCTTTAGTAATTTAAAAAAATGTAAATGAGTTAAACATCTGAGATATTAACATCTCTCACTAGTATCAATCTTTTTGTCTTCATTTTGTCTTCTAGATAACCAGAAAACTCTACCGAAATTTCACTTAGTTGGGGCCATGTGTCTATTTCTGCCCAAAAGGTGGCAAGCATATGTGGCAAGTGTGATTTCCTGAATAACGCCTTTAGTTACCAGAACAACTTCTCTGGGTTGTTTCATCTCACTCATGATAGAGCAACAGAGGTAACATATTCTTGTGTGTATCATGAAAGATAGTATCTCCCCTGACAGCCTGAGTTCATAAATGTCTGATGGAGCAGAGCCCTATTCTGACTTGCCTGTGATACACTGTAAAACAAGCCTATTTATTGTCTTAAGCCACACAGATATTTGGAGATGTGTTTCTTGTCAGCAAAGCTGGTTCTATCATAATTAATGTATACTTTTCTTAAATGATAAAACACTAATGTTTATATGAATCTCAGTAATATCTCATTGCTTTTTTCTTATTAGGGGTTGTCTCAATCGGAAACAAACAACAACAACAACAAAAAAAAACACGAGTCCTAATGAATTGTAGATACATAACCATCTATTTTCTTTCTGAAGTATATATTGCTGTATGTTGAATGGATACTACCAAGTGATTTAACCACAGCAGATATTAAAAAACATGAGGTTAGAAGGTTGAGGGTACATAACAGTCCCAATAAATTACTGATTAATATGAACATTATACAATTCAGGTTTTACAAATGTTTCAAAATTCATAACGACATGAATTTTGAACAACCCTAAACCAGGTAGGTAGTATCCTAATATATTTTTGTCCGGAATTATACAGGGACATCAAGATTTTGCTAGAGATTTTTAGATTAATCTTTCCAAACACCATAAACTAAACATATCTCAACATGCTCTTTTTTAGAGTCTCATTTTACTTTCCATTGAAACTGTAATGGCTTTCAGGGTAGTTTTTACCGTGGGTTTTGCTCTACTTCGTATCAGGGTGATGTAGCAGGGAACAAGCGATGGCAGAGGAGTCTTGTACAAGTGTGTTCTTCTCATTACCAGCTGACCACATGCTCACTCTATTTGTTGTAACATTTCTGTCTTTGTCTATCTTACTCCTCTCTAGGTTCACAAGGTTGTATCTCAAAACATTTTAGGAAAAAATAAATTTAAAATATGGAAATGTAAGAGAACCTCATTTGCCTGATACTTAAGCTTTGAGATCCAACACTCAAACTAGACTAAATTCCTATGAGCAACTGACTTTTTTTCAAACTGTTCCTGCATTTGTCTGGTTTTATTTCACTTCCTAAAAGCTTTCATTATCACCCATTTCTTGAGGACATGCTCTCTAGTGAATTCAAGCTAAGACAATGTCAGTTGCACTTTAATTCTTAACTATTTCTTCCTCAGAATTACAAAGAAAGGGCTTTCCACCTATGATATAACAAAGCACATGATATGGTTTGACTGTGCCCTCACCCAAATCTCATTCTGTAGTTCCCATAATCCCTATATGTCATGGGAGGGGCCAGGTGGAGATACTTGAGTCATGGGGGCAGTTTCTCCCATCCTGTTCTTGTGATAGTGAGTGAGTTTTCCTGAGATGTGACGGTTTTATGAGGGGCTTCCTACTTTGCTGGGCACTCTCTTCTCCTTACCACTGCCATGTGAAGAACTATGTGTTTACTTCCCCTTCCACCATGACTGTAAGTCTCCTGTGGCCTACCGAGCCCTACAGAACTGTGAGTCAATTAAACCTTTTTCCTTTACAGATTACCCAGTCTCAGGTATATCTTTATAGCAGAGGGAGAACAGACTAATAAAGCAAATTGGTACTTGGAATAGTAGGGATGCCACTGTAAAAATATCTGAATATGTGGAAACAACTTTGGAACTGGGTAACAGGCAGTGGTTGGAAGCATTTGGAGGGCTCAGAAGAAGACAGAAACATATGGAAGAGTTTGGGACTTCATAGAGACTTGTTGAATGGCTATAACCCAAATTCTTCATAATGGTATGGAAAATGAAGGTCAGGCTAAAATGGTCTCAGATGAAGACAAGGAAATTGTTGGGAACTGAAGTAAAGGTCACTATTGCTGTGCAAAGAGACTCGTGGCATTTTGACCCTTCCCTAGAGGTCTGTGTAACTCTGAGCTTAAGAGAGATGATTTAGCGTATGTGGCAGAAGAAATTTCTAAGCAGTAAAGCATTCAAGAGGAAGTAAACCATTAAAGTTTGGAAATTTTGCAGCCTGATGATGTGATAGAAAAGAAAACCCCAGCACTTTAGGAGGCCAAGGGAGGTGGATTACCCGAGGTCAGGAGTTAGAGGCAAACCAGGCAAACATGATGAAACCCTGTCTCTACTAGAAAAAAAAATACAAAAATTAGTTAGGTGTAGTGACATGTGCCTGTAATCTCAACTACTTGGGAGGCTAAGGCAAGAGAATTGCTTGACCCTGGGAGGTGGAGGTTGCTGTGAGCTGAGGTCACACCACTATACTCCAACCATGGCAACAGAATGAGACTCTGTCTCAAAAAAAAAAAAAAAAAAAAAAAAAAACCCAAAAAAAAACAAACGGAAGCAACAAAAAACAAAGAAAACTCCATTTTCTGGGGACATATTCAAGTCAGTTGCAGACATTCATATAAGTAATGAGGAGCCAAATGTTAAGCACCAAGGCAGTGGAAAAAATGTCTCCAGGGCATGTCAGAGACCTTCATGGCAGCCCCCTCCCATCATAGGCCTGGAGGCCTAGGAGGAAGAAATGGTTTTCTGGGCCTGACCCAGGGCTCCCCTACTCTGCAGCCTATCGACATGGTGCCCCATGTCCCAGCTGCTTCTGCCCCAGTCATGGCCACAAGGGGCCAAGGTACAGTTTGGGTCATTACTTCAGAAGGTGAATGCCCCAAGCCTTGGTGGCTTACACATGGTGTTGAGCCTGTGGGTACATGGAAGAATTGAGGTTGGGAATATCTGTCTAGATTTCAGATTGGTGAAAATTTCTGGATGTCCAAGTAGAAGTTTGCTGCAGGGGTGGGACCCAAATGGAGAAACTCTGCTGTGGTAGTGCTGAAGGGAAATGTGGAGTTGAAGCCCCAACACGGAATCTCCACTGAGGCATTGCCTAGTGGAGCTGTGAAAAGAGGTTCACTGTCCTCCATGCCCTAGAATGGTATATCCACTGAGAGCTTGCACCATGGGCCTGGAAAATCCACAGACACTCAACACCAACCTGTGAAAGCAGCTATTAAGGAGGCTGTACCCTGCAAAGCCAGAGGGGCAGACCTGCCCAAGGCCACGGGGACTTACCTCTTGCATCAGTGTGTCCTGATATAACACATGGAGTCAAAGGAGATAATTTTGGAACTTTAAGGCTTAATGACTGCCCCATTGGATACTGAACTTGCAAAAGGCCTATAGTCTCTTTGTTTTGGTCAATTTCTCCAATTTAAAATGGGTATATTTACCTGATGCCTGTACACCCATTTTATCTGGGAAATAACTAACTTGTTTTTTACTTTACCGGCTCATAGGTGGAAGTAACTTGCCTTGTCTCAGATGAGACTTTGGGCTTGGACATTCAAGTTAATGCTGAAATGAGCTAAGACTTTGGGGGACTGTTGGAAGGGCATGATTGCATTTTGAAATGTGAGGACATGAGATTTGGGGGTGGGGCAGGGGTGATATGATATGGTTTGGCTGTGTCCCTACCCAAATCTCATCTTGAATTTTAGTTCCCATAATCCCCCCATGTCATGGGAAGGACCATGTGGAGATACCTGAAGCATGGGGGCAGTTTACCTCATTCTTTTCTCATGATAGTCAGTTATTTCAAGATCTGATGGTTTTATAAGGGCTTCCCCCTTTAATCGGCACTCATTCTTCTCCTTCCTGCCACCACATGAAGCAGGAAATGTTTTTTTCCCCTTCCACCATGATTTTAAGTTTCCTGAGACCTACCCAGCCCTGAAGAACTGTGAGTCAAGTAAACCACTCTCCTTTATCAATTGCACAGTCTGTTATGCCCTTATAACAGCAGCAGAATGGACTAATAGAGTACAAAGCTGAATGTTCAGCATTTCTGTATGTAAGGTATCTGTTATAACTTACATAGTAGTTTCATTCTACATTCTCAACTCTATTCTATAAATATTACTTGGTTTTCACAATGGCCCCTCCTACTCTTATATTTTATTCTGGGAAGTAGAATTTATCAGCGGGATTTGCAGATCATCAGGGTCTTTGCTCAAATAAGACCTCAGTAATCCTGAAGGTACTAGTAGAAAGAAACATGAATTCACAAATAGATAACATATGTTCATGAAAAATAAACATGGTGCCGGGCGTGGTGGCTCACATATATAATCCCAACACTTTGGGAGCCTGAGGCAGGCAGACCCCGAGGTCAGGATTTTGAGAGCAGCCTGACCAACATGGTGAAACCCAGTCCCTACTAAAAATACAAAACTTAGCCAGGCATGGTGCTGCACACCTGTAATTCCAGTTACTTGGGAGGCTGAGGCAGGGGAATCGCTTGAACCCGGGAGGCAGAGGTTGTGGTGAGCTCTGAGTGCACAACTGCACTCCAGCCTGGGTGACAGAGCGAGACTCCATCTCAAAAACAAACAAACAAAAAACAAAGAAAAGGAAAAATAAATATGGGTACATGTTTACATGGGTAATTCACATCATATCATATTTTAGCTCCTCTTGGGACAAACTACCTTGGAACACAGATTTTGAATATTTACTGTATGAGGACATCTTTTAATATGAAAAAGGGTGTAATGACAGACATTTGAAAGTAGTTGTATTTTTAATATCTGCTGGTTTAGCAAGCACTTAGGAACACAGAGCTTCCAGTAACACCTTTGTAACAGTTCATAGTAGGTTGTACCATGGTAACAAAACAAAAGAAAAAGCACATGTAGGTAACTTAAAACAAAAAAGGTTTATGTCTCAATCACATTATAAATTGGTGGCTATAGGCTGGTTACAGGACTGCTCAGTATGTCTTTTAACACCAGTATTTCAGCTAATAAGAAGGCCCTATTAGAGACATGCTATTGCTGCAATTTTTGAAAATCTGAATCAATTGATCTTTGATACTGTAAAAATGTCTTATAATTCATATACTCTTTGCCAGCTTAATTGTAAGTTTTTACTTATTATTTTGTGTGTATGTGTGCATATATCTTTTCTTACAGTGTTCTAACAAAAATTTTTAGTTGAAATAGTTATTCTACCATCTCTCCATCTGCTTTTTTTCTTTATTCTTGCTTTTTGTTTTCACTAACACAAGTTATCCATTTACAGTGGGTAAAGCCACCAACAAAGACCCTATTAAGTCATTTTAAAAAGTTCATTATATGTTTAGTTACAATCTCAGATGATCCATCTTATAAATTCTTTTATAATTATAAAAAATTATTAAAAAAAAATCAAACTACTATGTATTTGCTGAAAACATCCCTTAAAATTATTCACTGTGATATTTCTGACTTTGTTCACACTGAACAACTTTTTTATTTTCATTTTTTTTTTAAAAAATGTTATTTCCAATTGCCATTCATTATGAAGTTTGCAAAAGAGCAGTGGTTTCTGTATCTCTACTTGGTTGAACATCAATATTATGCCTTTAAATTTGAAAATTTGTCCATGCTTAATATTTAAAATAGAAAAATACTTTAATTACATTAAAATGAACATAACACGTATTTCAATTTGATTGCCATTATAATTTACCTAATTATGGCTAACTTCATGTTACGTATGCAATATCCAAATAAGTGTATAAAAATGTTTTATTAGATGTGTAGGAAAAAGATACTTTAAATGAATCTGTTGACATGACATTGAGTATGATGCTAATGAGTTTATGCGTAATAATAGAAACAATACACATGCCTAAGAACTACAATGTAGCAATAACTAACTTGATGCAATGGTTACACTACAAAATTCCTACAGTACAGTAAGATGTTTCTAATAACAAAATATTTTACAGTGCTTTGACTTTTTAATTAAAATTAATTAAAATTTAAAATTCAGTGTTTTGATTATGTTAGTTATATGTTTCATGGGCTCAATAGCTGCTTGGGGCTAGTGCCTATGATACTAAAGAGCACAGTCATAGAACAACTAGTACAGTGATTTTTATGAGTGGTATTTTATTAATTTTATCAAAGTGGGCTAACTACAGGGAAAAGCAAGTGAAGACGTTCAAAGATATTGTTTTGTAACGTGTATATCTGCTACTGAATATTAAGTATTTGACCAGAAGTAATGTCTGAATTTTAAATATTTTTGTTTGCTTTTATCTGCCTGATTTAAACTCTGTTTTCTAGTCAAAATATCCTAAGTGAAAAGATATTCTTGATGAATCTGTATTGAATGCTAACTGCACCAAACACTGTTCTAAGCCATATAGCTTGTATCTTGTAATCATCTAATTTAGGCAACTGATTTATTTACAGTGTTTTGTACCCTCTGCAATGATTCCACACAGAATTTCAAGTCAACTGCTGGCATGGGAACACATGTATCTGGTTTCTATTTACAATTTTGTCACAAGCCACTTGTATCACTTTGGAGAAATCATTTGAAATTGATTCTCAAAGCTACTGTGACGCAAAGCCTAGAATTACTTATATATGGCAAGATACTGCCTTCCTTTCTCCTATCCCAAACAATTGATCAATTTTATACAAGGATCAAAAACATATAGGAAACAAATCGACTGCATTGTGATAATATATAGCTAGTTGTTGACCTTTGACTCATAAAATAAACCTGAAAAAAAGTCACTTGAGGTTTCAAGCATGTTCCTTAAATAAGTAAGAATTCACTGTTTTCTTTAGTTCTGCATAGTACCCCCAGAATTTCTGTGCCAATGATTAAAAACAAAAAAAAAGTTTTAAAAACAGTATTAATAAATGATTAGTTCAAAACCAGTTAGGGTTATCCAGGTGAAAAATCTACATTTTTTCAGTCTTAATACACAGTGACATGATCACAATTATATGCAAGTTATTGGTCCACACATTATCTATCAAATTCTTTCTCAATGTTGCTCTAATGCTTTCCTTGTCAGAAAATGAACAAATTTTCCAAACTTTGAAACTGTGGCTGCTCACAGACCTTGATCTGGGTTCCAACTCTATCACCTAATATCAAATTCCCCTGCACTGTACAAAGATGTTTGTTATTGGAAATGCTATTTGGATTAGCAAATAAATGCTTTACTCCATTAGAGAATAAAGATGATATCACACTTAAACTTGCAAAATGGTTTTGCATTCTTATAGAGGAAATCATGTGTTTTAGGGGCAAGAGCACTATCAGGAATTAGAAAATTTTGCTTATGCTCCTGGCCTTATTGCTGACATGCTGTTTGGCATTACCACCAAACTTTCCACTGCCTCAAATTGCTCATGTGTGTAATGAGTTCTTCTGTTCCACCAGTGGTATCTGCTTAATAGGGATGCTATGAGAATTAATTAAGGGAGTCTTTAATGTGCTTATTGCTGCTCTAGAAAATATATTTTTAAATAAATGTTACTTAGTAGTTAAAATGCTTTATAAATATTCTCAGAAGTGATATTTTTTATTTAATGGATTCCAAATGGAGCAACAAAAATTTAACGAGTCTCCACTTTGAGTTAAGGAAGGCACTGATTATGGAACTATGGCACTGTATGGTGTTCTGTTCTTCATGGACACACGACCACTCACCAGCCTGCTGCTAACTCAGTAATTCAGGATAAAAGGTAAGCATCTGCCCTTCCATAGAGAAATGAAGATAATCAAATTAACCAAGCACACTTGAGTAGACAGTAATTGTACTCAAAGGTTAAAAAACACCTTGCTTTGCTGGAAATCCTGATACAGATGGTGCAAAACTCTGTTGCATATTACATGAAATGAGGCCTTATGTTGAAATTCACTGCATAAACATGGTGCTTTAAAGATGTATACTTTTTGAAAACTCAATAAACACATACATTATAATTATGATTGATTAAGTGTAAATATAAGTTTTAAACATTTTGAAAAAACACAATAGAATGAAAAATTATATTAGGGTAAACAAATGTTATATAGTTTAAATATACTAGGAAGGTCTGAAATATACAATAAATCACTGTTTTATTTTGTTTCGTGCTGCTATAACAGAATACCTGAGACTGTGCAATTATAATGAACAGGAATTTACTGGCTCATGGTTCTAGAGGCTAGGAGGTCCAAGACTGAGGAGCTGGTAACTGGCAAAGATTTTTTTGCTATGTCATTCCATGGTAGAAGGCAGAAGAGCAAGAAAATTCAAAAGAGAAAGTCAAAGAAGCGCAATGTTCCCTTTTATAAGAACTAATTTCCACACTAATGAACTCGCTCCTGAGGTAACAGCATGAATCCATCCACTCCTCCTTCATGACCTAATCACCTCTCATTTGGCACCATCTCCCAACACTACTGCATTTAGAATTACGTTTTCAATGCATGCTTTTTCAGGAGGACACATTCAAATCATAGCCGTCACATGTAGACTCACTTTATGAGTAAGTCTAGACGTATATCCAGACAATTCTGTAAGCCTGGTCCCATGGGTAACTTTAAAATGTAGTGAGTCATGCCCCCACAACCCCATGAAATTCTGAATCCTTAAAATAGTAGAACGTTTAGAAGAGGCCTACACTACTTTACTAATGCTTAAGTGAAACACAAAATGTATTGAACTAATATTCAAAATACCCACTATACAATACTTATGACATTGAATAATAGATGAGAATCCCGAGTCTTTGAATTTGTACTGTGCAAGCCAACAATGCTTATGCATGTGGAAATCTGCAAAAGACCTGGAGTTAGCAAATCTGAGTTTTCATCTTGGATTTGACATGTGAACTCTGTGATCCTGGGCAAGTCAAGTATTGTCACTTAAACAACAAAATAGGACAAAATTATCTTCCAGTTCCCTTCCCACTCAAAATTTCTGAATTTGTTATAAACTTCATTTTTTCCTTAAGTCACAAATTAAAACACAATGCTTACCTGATAGATTATAAAGAGGAAGGTATAAAACACATTGTAAAAACTAATGTCATATTCTCTTAATGTTTTAAAACATTTTAAAATGTTCAAATTATTCAATTGCTAAGCCAACAAAGTGCAAGCCAGTTTTCATAAAATCACATGATTATGTAAATATTAGCAATAATAAATCCATATATGAAGCAAATTCTTACATTTGACAACCAATCAAACAGCCTCCTCCCCACTTTTTTTCCTCTCAGAAACATTTAATAAGTAAGGTCCTTTAAGATTCTCTTTTAGCATATTTAAATCACTAATTTATCTTTGTCATTATTTACACTTACTCAAAATTAACTAATTAAAACTATGTTTATTCATAGGGTAACTTTGTAAAGCAAAATGAACAAAACAAAAATAGAAATACGAAGATCAAAACATCCAGATATGCTTTATTTCAACATTAGATAAGCACTTACTATGTTTTAGACCCCATTAGAAGTGCTTTATATTTACTGCTTTCTTAAATCCTCACAACTCAAAGATGTAGTCACTATCATTATGTCAATTACTCAAAACAAAGGCATGAAGATGTTAAAGAAATGCCTAAGTTCACCCAGATCCCAAGTGGGAAAGCCAAGATTCACAGCCAGAAACTTCAGCAACAGAATCTATATTCTATACCACCCCATAGCCTTTTGGTAAATGTAATTTGGTTTGGGAAGCAATAAATAGGTCAGCTTGGTGTAATTATAGAAAATATGAGATGGTGATCAGAATTAGAGTTTGTTTGGCATTAGATGCTAGGTCGAGGGGTTTGGATTTAATCTGAAACATCATGAGAATTACTAAAATTTTCCAAGCTGAAGCGTGAGATGGTAATAGCATAATTTCAAAGGATTCATGTGGCAGTAGTGTGCATAGTGTATGAGAGAGACCATTCAAGTTAGGAAGCTCTCATGATTGTGAAAATGAGTGGGCAGTGATGAGGAAATGGAAAACCTGTGTGTGAAATGTGAGGCAGCATTGTGAAAAAATGACTAAGACCTCATAACCAATTAATACCAGAAGAGGAGTGGTGAGAAACATGAAAGTTTTGAATCTGATGGACTCAGAAACGCATGGTGCCATCACAGAAAAAATATATCACAAAGCACAATTAGAATGAGAATCATTAAGGCCGGGATGATTTCAATTTTTGGTTTGTTGACAGACTGTAAAGCCTCAGTTTAGTATTATGAAGTTCTGAAGATAAAATAGTAAGTTTCTACCTAACATCCTTTTCTTGGTAGAGGTGGTAAGAGACTACTATAATTTTTCAAAAACTAAACTGCATGGAATTTTTTGAAATGCTACCAAAATCTGTATTTGGATTCTGCATCATAAAAAGAGAAAATTATTGTTCAAAGAAAAAAAATTCAAGTAAACCTGGATAGCTTCCCAGAAAAAAATATTTGCCATTTTAACAGGGTGAAGACAAATTTGTAGATTTTTTTTTTTTAGGTAACAAAACTACCTTGATACTTTATTTCGTATCCACAGTGCCTCCATCTGTAGCTT
Source organism: Cacajao melanocephalus (assembly GCA_963573385.1). Lineage (NCBI taxonomy): Eukaryota > Metazoa > Chordata > Mammalia > Primates > Pitheciidae > Cacajao > Cacajao melanocephalus. Next base: position 19,082 of record CAUYLG010033638.1, read on the forward strand.
TATACTTGCCAAGCCAAATAATTTCAGATAAAGTTCTTTAAAAAGGCAAAGAGAAAACTACCTAAGAGTCTTACATATATGTGTGTGTACTGTGTACACATATGTATGTATATATGCACATACACATCCACTATTTCATATATTTATTGATATATATTCATATATAAATATACATATATACACACATGCACATATACACACACACATTTTCAGTATCTGGTGTGTTTCTCTGTGTTATTTTTGCTGTTACATTCTATTATTTTGAACATTTGCATACCTTTGCTGTGATTTTTACATTAATATCTTAAGTCTCCTCTTTCTTTTATGAAAAAAATAAAATTTGTTGTCCTATCCTTTCCTATCCTCTTTCATACTCATTTAATCAATAATGTTATCTTTTTTTGATATGTATCTTTGTGTTTAAAAAAATACTTCTGCTTTTACTTTTTATCAACTTTAATAAAATGCTTTTAAGTGATCACCTATGAGGCAATAAGCTGGCTTATTTTATAATATACTGTTTCTATATTTTGTTAGTTGAAGGTTCTCAACATATAACATTTATATATATATGTGTATATATGTATACGTATATATATATGTGACTAGTCAAGCATTCAATTTTCCCAGCTCTTTCACTGCTCTGATAGTTTAATTCTGAGATATGTTCTACTGCATGCCAGATTTTTCTAACAGGTTTGACCTGGAGTTGACTATAGTGATTATTTTGTGTGTGTGTGTGTGTGTGTGTGTGTGTGTGTGTGTGTATTTACGTATACACACACCTACCCTTTCATATATATTCACCATATGTGAATATATGTCTATATATAAATGTATAACATATATGTGTATATACCATATATATGCAAATACATACTTTAAAAATATATATCATCCATTTGTGTATCATCTATCATCTATCTATCTATCATCTAACCTCTTTAAATTTCTGATGTTTTTCTCTGAGCATATAACATTCTGTCTATATTTGTGTATTGATTTAGTATCCTGAGATTTTGCTGAAGTTGCTTATCCACTTAAGGAAATTTTGGCCTGAGAAGATGGAGTTTTCTAAATATACAATCATGTCATCTGCAAACAGGGACAACGTGACATCCTCTCTTCCTATTTGAATACCCTTTATTTCTTTCTCTTTCCTGATGGAAACCGAGCCAAATCATGAGTGAACTGCCATTCACATTTGCTACAAACAGAATAAAATACCTAGGAATACAACTAACAAGGGATGTGAAGGACCTCTTCAAGGAGAACTACAAACCACTGCTTAAGGAAATAAGAGAGGACATAAACAGATGAAAAAACATTCCATGCTCATAGTTGGGAAGAATCAATGTTGTGAAAATGGTCATACTGCCCAAAGTAATTTACAGATTCTATGCTATCTCCATCAAGCTACCACTGACTTTCTTCTCAGAATTGGAAAAAAAAAAAACACCATAAACCTCAAATGTAACTAAAAAAGAGCCTGCATAGCCAAGACAATCCTAAGCAAAACAAACAAACAAACAAAAAACAAAGCTGGAGGCATCACGATACCTGACTTCAAACTATATTACAAGGCTACTGTATTCAAAACAGCATGGTACTGGTACCATAACAGAGATATAGACCAATGGAACAGAACAGAGGCCTAAGAAAGAATGCCACACAACTACAACCATCTGATCTTGGGCAAATCATACAAAAATAAGCAATGGGGAAAGGATTTCCTATTTAATAAATGGCATTGGGAACACTGGCTAGCCATATGCAGAAAGCTTAAACTGATTCCCTTCCTTATACCTTATACAAAAATTAACTCTAGATGGATTAAAGATTTAAACATGAGGTCTAACACCATAAAAACTATAGAAGAAAACCTAGGCAATACCATTCAGGACATAGGCATGGGCAAGGACTTCATGACTAAAACACCAAAAGCAGTGGCAACAAAAGCCAAAATAGACAAATGGGATCTAATTAAACTTCAGAGCTTCCGCACAGCAGAAGAAACTATCAATAGAGTGAACTGGCAACCAGCAGAATGGGAAGAAATTTTTTCAATCTACCCCTATGTCAAAGGGCTAATATCGAGAATCTATGGATAACTTAAAGTTACAAGAAAAAAACAACCCCATCAAAAAGTGGGCAAATTATATGAACAGACACTTTTCAAAAGAAGACATTTATGCCACCAACAAACATATGAAAGAATGCTCATCATCACTGGTCACTGGAGAAATTCAAATCAAAACCACATTGAGATACTACCTCATGCCAGTTAGAAGAGTGATCATTAATAAGTCCGAAAACAACAGATGCTGGAGAGGCTGTGGAGAAATAGGAACGATTTTACACTGTTGGTGGAAGTGTAAATTAATTCAACCATTGTGGAAGACAGTGTGGTGATGATTCCTCAAGGATCTAGAAACAGAAATACCATTTGACCCAGCAATCTCATTATTGGGTATATATCCAAAGGATTATTAAGCATTCTATTAAAAAGACACATGCAAACTTACATTTATTGTGGCACTGTTCACAATAGAAAAGACTTGGAGCCAACCCAAATGCCCATCAAAGATAGACTGGATTTAAAAAAAATGTGGCACATATATACCATGGAATACTATGAAGCCATAAAAAAGGATGAGTTCATGTTCTTTGTAGGGACTGCAGATGAATCTTTATAGGGACTCCAGATGAATCTGGAAACCATCATTCTCAGAAAACTGACAGAAGAACAGAAAACCAGAACCTACATGTTCTCACTCATAGATGGGTGTTGAACAATGAGAACACAGGAACACAGGGAAGGGAACATCATACACAGGGTCCTGAGGCGTGGGGGGCTAGGGGAGGAATAGCAGAGGGTGGGAGGATAGGGGAAGGATAGCAATAAGAGAATTATCTAATGTAGATGACAGGGTGATGGATGCAGCAAACCATGACCATGGCACGTGTATGCCTATATAACAAACCCGCACAATATGCACATGTACCCCAGAACTTAAAGTATAATAAATTTTTAAAAAATAAAGGAAAAAAATAACATTGTGTCTCCTATACCAGCCTTTTTTGTTCTTAACTTATAATTAATCATATTCAGTGTTCACCACCAATTTGCCTAATGTAGTTTTCCCAGTGTTTTAAGTGAAATGTATTCTCAGCACCTAGAGTCATCAGAAAGCCATTTTCTAGGTTATTTTTTGTTAAAAAAAATATTGCTTGATTTGAATGAAAGGCTAGTGAATTCTAAACTCCTTGGCTCAAAACTTCTTATCATTAGATGTTGTTCAACTGTTTACTAATTTTGAATATTAGTATCTAAAAGTTAATACATGCAAGTAAGGACTGGGAAGATGCACAAGTATGGATTACCAGTGTTAGTTACCTTACTGTGCAATGAAAACGGGATTTTTTTTGGGGGGAGGAATCTATTTTTATAGTTAGTAAAGAAATTCTGTAACATAAATTACACAGAGTTGACAAATTCCCAGCTGTGGTGCCACATTTCTCAGTTAGCTTACCTCAGTCTGTAATATTTTTCATTATCTTTCAGGATGTCTTAGGCTGACAAGATATTTTCTGCTCCTTCTATTCTGCATTACCTCACCTTTTCCAATGTTTAAGGTTAATTAACGTCTAAGGGAGATTATATTTTTTTCTGGGTTTAAATAATTTGTTAAATTTTACAGCTTAGTTTACTAATTTTCACCAAATTAACTCAGTGCAGTCCTTTCTACTCTGCCCTCAGAAATTGAATAGTTGCAACTCTTCCCTTGTTTCCAATCCTTCAAGCTGAGGATAAACCTGATTTAAAATGTTCCTTGATAATCTTTGGGAAGTACTGAGTGATTTTTCGATCAGTGTGTGTCATCATCTATTCTAAAGGGGGAAATATCCTTGTTCTTTTGAAAATGAATTGAATATGAGAAAAGCATAACATGTATTTTTACATTTGCTACTTGAACTTAAATGATCAACTACGAGTACACCTTCTAAACATTAAAATGACTACATTAAAATTCAAAAGATATATTTATCTAAATCTACTTTTCTTTCCTTTTCCAGAAATACTACCCAGAATAAATTAGAAAGAAAAAAATACTACTTAAATTAAGGTTTTATTTTGGGAATACCTTCTGGCACTATCTCTTAATCTACAGGTAAATATGCCACCCCCCCCCAAATCACCTGCATGCCATGATCAAAAGAATACTCAAATAAAATCTAAAACATTCATACTGCACTAAATATTACAGATATACAAGTTTTACCTTTATAATTACTGAAAAAATTAAACAAGTGATACAACAGAAAATGCTAACGGAAAATTAATTACCAACAATGTGATAGGCAATTAAATTTCCAAAAAGAGAAGAGACAAAAGAAAGACAAAAATGCATTACCTGACTACTTAGGGATACATGTTGATATTATATATTATTTAACATTCAGAATGACCTGTCTAAAATAGTATCATTCTCATTTTGTATGAGGAGAAACTGAAGTTCAGAAAGTTAAGTACGATTAGGTTAACCATTATTAAGCTGGTAGATAATGGTTTTGTTGAAAGGCTTTATAACCATAATAGAAGACAGAGATAAAAAGAACTTGGTAGACACCTCTTGCTTATCACTTATTTATTTAATTTTATCAGTGAGAATTTCTGAAGGTCAGTGATAATGAGCAAGAGTTCTCTGAATAATACAAAGCCTTTGTAAATATCCTTCTCTGTATAATTGATTTTCTTCTTTGATCTCCTATTATTACTTGCCAATGGATCTCTTTTAACTCTGTCCTGCATTTCTCAATCAAATTATAAATATGTAAAGATCAAAATGAATGTCAAATCTATACCATTTCCAGAGGCATTTAAGGGTTCAGTTACTATCAGCTGTTCTTTCATGGAAAGGGCCACAAAAGTAATTTCAAATTTATATTTGTTCAAATCATCATAAAAATAAAAATATGTAATTATATTCGATGTTTAAATTATATATCTTGTAAGCAACATGTTATTCAGAATCATCATATAACATTTACCTCTAGTTTATGAAATAAAGAAAAAAGTATATTTCTGTAGAAAAGTGTACTTTCTTAAAGAATAAACTTTTCCAAACAATACATTGTCTCATGTTGCCTTTTAATAATTATGAATGTAACAAGAAACAATAAAATTAGTATGTTTTTATATCCTTTTGTCAACTTCAAGTGATCCATTAGAAAGAGCAATTATGTCTTCTCTTAAAAACACACATTTTTAATATGTGGTTAAGAAAATATACTGTTAATTTTTAAAATGCTTCTTTACTAGATACACTTGAGAACCACTAGAAGTTTTATATGTTGAAGAACAATGTTCTTATTATCTTTAATAAGTTTTGAACATCTAGAATAAAAATGAGATGACATAAACAAATTGAAAAATGTTGAGATATTTTTAAAGAAATTATTAAACAAGGTGTCAAACTCCAAATTGAATGCCAGGATGCTTTAGAAAGGAGAAAACGAATGTAAAAATTCACTCAAATTTTGATTTTTGTCAGAAAATAGCCTGCTTTAAGAGAACAAATGTTATATACAATGAACATGAGCATATAGCCCTATTTCTCATAAGAAGGTAGAGAAAATTATCACATTTCAATGAAGTCCTCCTCCAGGCAGACATTTCCAGTCAGACCACCAGAAAATAGTTTGGGAAAAAATACCGAACCAAACTAACAGGTATATTTCTTAGCATGTTTCTTAAATCGTCAAGTTATCAATACGGAGGCAAGATGACGACAGAGGTACAAATTGGGATTTTATAGGAGCAATATTTATCATAGAAAATCCTGAGACTTCTGCCTTATTTCTTATTTGATTGCTTTATTTTACCTTTAAGAAAATTCAAGTAATGTTTTCAAACTCTTAAACAGAAAGATACAATTTTCTCTCCATTGGTTCAGGCAAAGAGCTTCATATAAAAAACAATTTGATCAAGAGAACTTGTCTCTACACAAGTCTCTTGACTCTTTAAGAAGAAACATAAAAACCTTCTATTTTTTTTTTAAGAGACAGAATCTCACTCTGTTGCCCAAGGCTGGAGTGCAGTGGCACCATCATAGCCCACTACAGCCTTGAACTCCTAGATTCACGCAATCCTCCTGCCTCAGCCTACCAAACAGTAGCACTACAAGTATGTGCCATCATGCTTGTCTAATTTTTAAAAAAACTTTTTGTAGAGATAGAGTCCTGCTATGTTGCCCAGACTAGTCTTGAACTCCTAGCCTCAAGCAATCCTTCCACCTTGGCCTCTCAAAAAGCTGGGATTACAGGCTTCAGCCACTGTGCCCAGCTGGGAACTATTTTTTTTAATGAAAGAGTAGACCCAAAAGGCTAAAACAGAAAAAAACAGGAAAAAATTTATGGTTATGAAAATTTAATCATTAGATGGTGATGACTGAGCACAGTAATCCACCAGATTTCATATCCAAGAGAAAAATTCAATCTTCATAAAACAGAATATATATCTATATATATATAGATATATACATATATATCTATATATATATAGATATAGATATATACACACACTACACATCCTATTCACACCCAGCATGAAGTACTACATGACACACACACACACACACACACACACACACACACACACAGAGATACATGTGGAGTAAATATTCTGAAATTTTGTATATTTCCAGAGACTATTTGTTGCACGGAAATAATTCCAATGTTTCAGCAAACAGAAGACAGAATTTAATGCCAGTATATTCTCAAGCTCCTCTTCTTTCAAAGAAAACATACTTCCCTGACTTTGTGATAGAATATTAAAAATTAAATAGACTTTCTAGGAAAGTTGCATAATTAGTAGAAAACACTGCATCTAAATTTAACAAAACAATAGAACCTAATATGCTAAGATTTAGGCATTCGTTTTTAAAAACCTAAAACAAATAAATCAATTTTAATTACAATATTTAAAGCTTTAGAGACTCAGAAGCTCACAAGTTATAAACTGGAATAGAAAGGATAAACGGTCTACTACAAGTGACAATTTTAGGAAACTCAAAAAAGAAGTATGTCAAAAATGAAATTAAATTAGAAAAGTTTTAATCATCAGAATTTTAAGATTAAATTTCATTGTAAAACATGCTATTACAAAACACCAGAAAGAAAAGTTATGATGAAACAATGAAACATACAGAGAATTAGTATTTACTTTCAATGTCCCTGAATATTCAGCGTCTTAAAGTCCTTGAAACATGGAAGTTTTTAATAACTTGTATTTCACACTATGTGCAGGGTTCAGTAGAATAACCCCTTGAAATTCTGCAAAGAATTAATTCCAAGAAAGCTGGGGTTATAAGGGGAGATAAAAATTTAGAGAACTGTGAGACTTTATTTTCCTTTTTAAAAGTTTTGTTAAAGTAATTGCAAATGTGGAGATTAGTATGATCCCCGGAAATTGGAAAATGCAGTTGTTTGCACAGAAAGGGAAGACAGTGGATTTCAGAACTGTAAAAGTCTAAAAAAAAAAATGAGTAGTGAATAGCTGGCAAGGGAATCTATGAATACTAGGAATCTGCGAGCACTATTTTATTCTCCATTTTGGAATACACCATTCAACTAGAGAAATAGATGGATACTATATTTTTTGTGAATTTATTAGCTATTTCTGCATAACAATTTATCTAATATCCCATTGCTTTGAAGAATCAGACATATAGCTCACGTTGGATCAATAACTTATAGTGTGCTTGCCTAGATGTGTTTTCTTGGCACCACTGAAATCCTATACATGTTCAGGAGTCAGCTGGATACCACTATTTTCAGCTCATGTCAACAGGAACAGTTAGGCCAGCTGGCACAAATGAACATAGATGAGATGTTGCAACTCTTTTAAACATGTTTTTCACATCCCTCTAGTAGACTAACCTGAGAATTTTCTCATGGTGAAAGCCTGGGTTCAAGAGCAGCAAGAGAGAAAGGCAGAATTTGCAAGCAGTTTGGAAACTGTTTGCATCATATTTGCTGACCCAGTTGGCCAAATCATTCATATGACTGAGCCCAGAATCAAAAGATGGTTGAGATTATTACAATAGGAAAAATGAACATTAGGCCATCAATGCAATTATTCTATCACACTTCTCCCTCTGACCCCACCCCTCTTATATGCAAAATATTCCCCACTCCACCCACGATCTCTAAAACTTCATGCAATCATGCGTTAGGCTTGGAGTCCTGGATATTATCATTTGCTTCAGGTCCAGTTGGAGCTCTTCAGATGTAGTTCCTCTAGATGTGAACATAAACTAAAAAGCTATCCAATTCCCACATACCAAACTATGAGACAAGGGTAGGAAGACTACAATAAATGCTATTATTCAAAAAGAGGAATTTGAAAAAGAAACATAATAGTCACTATTTCTTATCATTTCTGAAATTCTGCTGCTGAGCCAGTGTCGCAAGATTCTTCTGATCTGGGTGCAGGGAATGTTTCCTGTTCAAAGCCTTATTTACACTTCTTGGAAGTATCTTTCCAGCCCAATGTTCTCTATGATTCTTGGTTCCACATTCTGGGATGCCCTTCCTTTTTCAATTTTCTTAGCCACTTTTGACACTTTATGAGAAGTTAGACCCTTGGAGCAATCTTCTAAGACTACTTCCTGCTTGTAGAAACCTTGGGGACCCAGAGACCATTATGCATTCTGAATATTTAATTTTAAACTAAGATGGCCTTATTTTTTCAATATACAACCCTGAAATATTGTGTGGCTTTTCCGTAATGCAATCATGTCTCGTTGAATCTCTTTTTGTTTATCCTCCTTATATTTGTTCAGTTACTTAGATGTGTAATTTGGTACTACGTGACAATTTTGGGTTGTCCTCATACACTGTCTCTTTAAATATTTTTTCTGCCCCATGCTCATGTGTATTACACCATTTGATATTTTCCCACATACATTGGCTGCTCTATTTTCCTTTAGCTTGTTTCGTTCTCTCCTTTCTTTTTTCCCTTTGTGTTTCAGTTTGGATCTTTCTCTTGATCTATATTCAAGCTGATTAAGTCTTACCTTTGTTGCATCTACTCTGTCGTTAAGGCCATCAAACACATTTTTATGTATTATATTTTCAAAATTTCCACCTTTTTCTACATATTGTCAGTTTTCCCACTAGATGTTAAAATTTTTATTATATTCATTTTAAAAACCCTCTGTCATTCCTGATATTTAAGTCATTTCCATATATGTTTATATTACTGACTGCTTATCTTCTTGATTATGGGTCTCTCACTCCTGCTTTTTATTTTCATTTTTCTTGTATTTCGGGGGGGAGGGTACCAGTTATTTTGCATAAAGTTAATATGAATGTTAAAACAAAACCTGGGAAGAGATACTTCCGTATTCTGCTAGGCTGCTAGAGTTAAAAACTTGAATCAATAAGATGTATGGTAGAAGTGGTCTGAGATTTATTGCAGATTTTATTTGATTCAATTTGCCATTGACTTCTATCATTTTGAGTGCAAGATTAGAAGTATTCCTTCAATAGGGCATGAGCACTGATGTTATTCTGATAAACCATTCACTCTTTGCAGCCTGGACCCAGTTTTAGGAATTATGAGATCTTTGCTTCACAGAGAGGCTTTCAACTTTTGAACCAAGGAGAGATTCTGTTCTCTAGTCCTAATCTTGGCTTGCTCTCACACTGACTTCCTGTTCTGGCTTCCGGATGTTTCTCTAGCTTCCTGCCCTGTCTCCAGCCTTCAAAGTACAGATGCCTTACACTTTATGATGGCTGAGGAGGATATTTAGGAGAAATTTCTCTCAGGTTTTCTGCTTTTAGCCCTCCAATCATGCCTTGCGGAATTTATCTCAGTTCCCTTGTACCATTTCCCACTGCCAGTTTCTAAAAGTCTGAAGTGCCTTGGGGGAGTTAACCCTGCCCTGACCCTGGTCTTCTGTGATGCTCCCCAGGCCCAAAGTGAACACGTATGGAGAAGAATTGGTAGCTAGGTGCTGACTTACACTGTGGCAACCACTGTTCAGTGTTCCAGCCCGAATACAATCATTACCATCTCATTAAAATTGAGGGTAGTTCTCTTTAACCCTTTCAATGGTGAATTTCTAGTCCTCCCACCACTCCACTAGGGATGAGTTGATGAGATCCATTATGATTCTTTTGTCTCTCGTAAAGTGCTTGCCACTATTTAGAATTTAGTTCATTAACTTTCACCAAAAACTCAGTTTTTTTATAGTAAAAAACAAACAAAAGCAACAATGATGTTGTAGATTATTGGGCTTATTTTTGCATGTTAGGTATGAGTGATGTTCTTATGAGATTTTTACATTATTGCCGGAAATCAAATATGCAATTAGATATTAATTCATATTTACAGATTTTTAAAAAAATAACTCTTAATACAATGGATTGGGAAATTATTAGGAATAAACAATGATGTGATATGTTATTTATATATGTGTTATACGTATTCTGCTGACAACCTACTTACCACTTAATAAAACAGAATCCCAGACACATTATTTTGATATATTTCATCTTTCATTCTCATAATTTTAAAAAAGATATTCTTCTACAAATCATTTTAAACTTAAGGTAATTCAATACAGGGCAGAAAGAACTGAAATATAACATACAACTTGCTTCATGCCATCCCCATCTGGGACAATGTTATCAAAAGGTACAGAACATCTTTGATCTCATGAGACTGCTTCCTGCAGTCATTAAATATCAAGTCGCTGCCTACTAAGTTAGATGTACAGATGGGCTTTGTGGCTTATTTTACATTGAGGAAACATTCAGAAAAAAAAAAATCAAATACATTTACAGAATTGTATTGCCTCAATCTGACAATGTGCAAAAATAATTACCCATCGTTTTTTAGCAATATTAAACATAGTTCTATTAGGAGCTGGATATTTAACATAAATACTGTATTCTTTATTTTTATATATATCATTATAAATTTATATTTAACTATATAGCTTTTTTTCCATGGTGATATAATTCTATTAGTTTACTTTATGCTTTAAATGTGTAATTTTCCCAAAGAATGAGCTGAGTTAAGCAGTCTTCTGACTCTACAGATTTGTTTCCAAGAATCTTATTTAATTAGAAGAATTTTGCTGCAACTGTCCTTTTTTGGGCTCTGCAAAGGCTGCAAAATAGTTTTAACTCTTCCCACCAATCAGAAAACAAATCTCATTATCATGCAAAATAAAAGTAAGTTTAATTCAAATCTATTCAATTACACAGATAATTTTTGGCTTATTAGAAACAATTTTTTCAGTCTGCAACTCAAAAATGAGATTGCAGACAAAATGCTTGCTTAAAAATACCCTTCATGTGATTAGGAGCACCTATTAATCTTTACGTAATAAAACTGTGTTTTATATTTAATTATGTGTACCTCACAGAAATGTCTGATAAAATTTGTATAGACATCTTAACCACATATGTTGTGTTAACAGGACAAATAGCATGTCTTTCAATAGTAATTGCTGAGATTTTTGTAAAAGGTTTTCTATCTGTAAAAACATGCTAATGATAGACAAGAAGAAAGGGCTTAGGGGTAAAGAGCAACTTCTAAAGCAGGGATCCCCAACTACCAGGCCAAAAATCCATACTGGTCCATGGGCTGTTAGGAATGGGCTACACAGCAGGAGGTGAGTGACAAGCTGGTGAGAGAAGGGTCGTCTATATTTACAGCCATTCCCCATGGCTCACATTATCACCTGAGCTCCACCTCCTGTCAGATCAGCAGTGGCATTAGATTCTCAGAGGGGCACAAATCCTATTATGAACTGCACATAGGAGGGATCTAGGTTGCATGTTCTTATGAGAATCTAATGCCTGATGATCTGTCACTGTCTCACATCACCCCCAATGGGACTGTCTGGTTGCAGGAAAACAAGCTCAGGGCTCCCACTGATTCTAATTATGATGAGTTGCATAATGATTTCATCAAATATTGTAATGGAATAATAATAGAAATAAAGTGTACACTAAACGCCCACAAGAGAAAGCATAAAAGATCTAAAACTGACACCCTACCATCACAATTAAAAGAATTAGAGAAGCAAGAACAAACAAATTCAAAAGCTAGCAGAAGACAAGAAATAACTAAGATCAGAGCCAAAATGAAGGACACAGAGACAAGACCCTTTAAAAAAATCAATGAACCCAGGAGCTGGTTTTTTGAAAAGATCAACAAAATCAAAGACCACTAGCCAGACTAATAAAAAAGAAAAGTGAGAAGAATCAAATAGACACAGTAAAAAAATGATAAAGGGAATATCACCACTAATCCCACAGAAATACAAACTTCCATCAAAGAATACTATAAACATCTCTATGCAAATAAACTAAAAAATCTAGAAGAAAAGAATAAATTCCTGGACATATACACCCTTCCAAAACTAAATCGGGAAGAAGCCGAATCCATAAATAGACCCATAACAAGTTCTGAAACTGAGGTAGTAATTAATAGTCTACCAACCAAAAAAAGCCCACGACCAGATGGATTCACAGCCGAATTCTACCGGAGGTACAAACAGGAGCTGGTACCATTCCTTCTGAAACTATTCCAAGCAATTGAAAAAGAGGGACTCCTCCCTAACTCACTTTATGAGGCCAGCACCATTCTGATAGGAAAACCTGCAGAGATAACAAACTAAAAAAATTTTCAGGCCAATATCCCTGATGAACATCGATGTGAAAATCCTCAAAAAAATACTGGGAAAATGAATCCAGCAGCACATCAAAAAGCTTTTCCACTATAATCAAGTTGGTTTCATCGCTGGGATGCAAGGCTGGTTCAACATATGCAAATCAGTAAGCATAATCCATCACATAAACAGAACCAATGACAAAAACCACATGATTATCTCAATAGATACAGAAAAGACCTTCGATAAAATTCAACACCCTTTCATGCTAAAAACTCTCAACAAACTAGGTATCGATGGAACATATCTCAAAATAATAAAAGCTATTTATGACAAACCCACAGCCAATATCATACTGAATGGGCAAAAGCTGGAAGCATTCCCTTAAAAAACTGGCACAAGACAAGGATGCCCCCCTTTCACCACTCCTATGTAACAGAGTATTGGAAATTCCGGCCAGGGCAATTAGAAAAGATAAAGAAATAAAAGATATTCAAATAGGACGAGAGGAAGTCAAATTGTCTCTGTTTGTAGATGACATGATTGTATATTCAGAAAATCCCAGTGTCTCAGCCCAAAATCTCCTTAAGCTGATAAGCAACTTCAGCAAAGTCTCAGGACACAAAACCAAGGTGCAAAAATCACAAGCATTCCTATACCCTGATAGCAGACAAACAGAGAGCCAAATCATGAATGAACTCCCATTCACAATTGCTACAAAGATAATAAAATACGTGGAAATACAAATTACAAGGGATGTGAAGGACCTCTTCAAGGAGAACTACAAACCACTGCTCAAGGAAATAAGAGGGGACACAAACAAATAGAGAAACATTCCATGCTTATGGATAAGAATAATCAATACCATGAAAATGGGATCCTGTCCAAAGTAATTTACAGAATCAATGCTAGCCCCATCAAGCTACCATTGACTTTGCAGAATTAGAAAAAAAACCCTACTTTACACATAATATGGAACCAAAAAAGAGCCTATATAGCCTAGACAATCCTAAGCAAGGAGAACAAAGCTGGAGGCATTACATTACTTGACTTCAAGCTATACAAGGCTATAGTAACAAAAACAGCATGGTACTGGTACCAAAACAGATATATAGACCAATGGAACAGAACAGAGGCCTCAGAACTAACACTGTACATCTACAACCATCTGATCTTTGACTAATCTGACAAAAGAAGCAATGGGGAAAGGATTACCTATTTAATAAATGGAATTGGGAAAATTGGCTAGCCATAGGTAGAAAACTAAAACTAGATCCCTTACTTACACCTTATACAAAAATTAACTCTAGATGGATTCAAGACTTAAACTTAAGACCTAACACCATAAAAACCCTAGAAGAAAACCTAGTCAATACTATTTAGGAGTAACTTCCCACAAGCACCATGGTCCTCAGATGTGGATCATTTAGAGTACTCAGAAAAGTTCTGTAAATAGCCCACACTCAGATCAGGACTTCCTGGTGCTAAACTTATCCCTTCATTACAATGTCACTCTCACGCTTGCCTGCTAAGAAGGAAGACTGAGGCAAGACTGCATTTCTTTTACTGGAATACAGAAAAAAAAAAAAAAACTAAATCCATCAGATTTCCCTATCAAGCAATGTGCTTTATTGGGTGTTAAGAAGGAAAAATAATCTTCTTTTGCCAATTTTAGCTTTTAAGTTTTCCCATTATTCTACAAGTTTTGTTCATTATCTCACATCATGTGTGATGCTGTGGCATTTGTCTGGAGTGAACGATGCACATCTGTTTGTTAACTATTCTCACATTTAGGAAGCAATAGAAACTGTAATTATTTTATTAGTCTGACTTAAACAGAGAAACAGAATCAGTGTTGTATGTGTATATATATACATATCAAATTTTGTTTATATATATATGTAGATTCTCAACTTATGAGCATTGTAAGTTGAAAATATTGTAAGACAAAAATGTATTTAGTACACCTAGCACTAGCATTGAAAAGATCAAAATTAGAAGTACGGTTTCTACAGAATGAGTAACACATTCATAACATCATAAAGCTGAAAAACTGTAAGTCAAACCACATTAAGTTGGATATGTCTGTATACATGCATTATTTATAAATATATATGTACATACATACATGTGAATATATAAATATATGTACATATGTGTATGTACATATATACAGATACATGAATTATATATGTGCATATATATTTATGCATAAATATAAATATGTGTATTATATATAATGTAATATATACGAATTTATATTTAGATGTACATACATAAAACATATTACATTACATATATGTTCACATATAAATGTATTAAATTACATATATATGTTATTATGGGAATTGGCTCACACAATTATGGAGTCTGAGAAGACCCAGCATCTGCAGTCCATATGCTGGAAAACAAGGAGAACAGTGTTGTAATTTAGTTTAAATCAAAAATCCTGAGAGCTGAGTTGGGTTGGGGATGGTAAGTTCCAGAGTTTAAAGGTCCAAGAACCAGGAGTTCCAATATTCAAGGTCAGAAGAAGATGTACATACCAGCTCAAAAAGAGAAAGAATTTTCCCTTCCTCTGCCTTTTTGTTCTATCCAAGTTTTGTTCTACCCAACAGATAATGCCCACCCAAGTAGGTGAGAGTGAATCTTCTTTCTCAGTTTGCTGATTCAGATGCTAATCTTTTCCAGAAACACTCTCACAGACACACCCAGGAATAATGTTTTACCAGCTATCTGGGCATCCCTTAGCCCAGTCAAACTGACACATAACATTAATCATTACAGTAATAAATCAATATTTAAAATCTAAAATAAATTTTGAATAAGTGAGTATAATTTTCAAACGTAATCTGAGATTCTTTTAATATTTTGGCAAAAATTCAGAAAATCTTTTAACTTATAATTATTTTTCATGTAAAGTTTGAACTGCTGTCTATATGTTATTTTCTCTTCCATCTCTGTTTCTAGATCTTAACTCCTGCATTTATTTGCAGATGCCTGTGCTTGCTGTTAGGCTGTATGCTCCATGGAGACAACACTGGCCTGGAGCAATGCTCAATAAGGCCTTTGACTGGCCATAGAGGTGCAGCCACAGGACATGCAGAGCTCTGCTGAAGTCAGTGTGAGAACTCCTAATTTTGTCCTTTCAATAAGAAAAGAACAGTGGGAAACAGGAATGTTTCATAATCACATAATCTTTAAGGAGGAGGAGAAGGATTAGAACTCAGGTCTTCTGGGGAAGAAACCTATGCTAATAGAGATTGGGGAATATAAATAAAAAAATTTTTAAAAAGTAAAAAAAAAAAAAAAAAACCAACTCAGGTCTTCTAACTTCCATGTTCTCCTTTTTAAAATAACAGCTTCGTTACTGTATTAGGAAGAACCTTCTCACAAACCCTAAATACATCATATTCTAGACTGAGAGCTTTCTGAAAGTCCTGTGAGGACTGGGATGGTTGCCTTCTACACTAGTTTGTTTCCAGGACCTAGAACATTGTGAAGTACAATTACCATTATATGTTGATACTACAAGTATTACAGAACAACTTTAAAAGTGAGAGAAAGAAATATACCAAACCAAACAGAGAGACTGCTTCATTAAGATAACACATTAGCACCTTATTTTATAAAATTAAAATGGCAACAAATTAAATTTGAATAGAAATGAATGACTTACTGGAATTGGACACAGCCAGCTTTACCAAAATGTAGTTGATCATTCACAAGGAGTTTTAAGGATCTTATATGCTTGTCATTTTACTGTATGTTTGACAAACACATTCTGTTAGACTATCAACTATGAATCAATAGAATGTTTCCAATATGATCAGAACCATATCGTCTTTATTCCTGTTTCACACCTTAAGTACTGAGTATTTTTGTGAGGAAGAAAAGGTATTATTCTGTTCCTTTGTTTCAAAATTACATGATCTATTATCAAGGTACATAAATCCTTGGCTTTGGCTTGGTAACATTACATACATATTTCACTTTTTATAACTGCTGATTTGTGACATTAAATCAATTACAATAAATTAGTATCAGTGTTTTAAATTAGTCATCACAGATGTATTTATGTAAATTTATTCTTCCTACTTCAGAAATATGCAATAATTAACACAATTGAAATTATATGTTATCGTTAGCACCTTGTGTGGAAGTGCAGAAGTTGTGTATCAAATATTGTCTATGTTGAATAAGGATGGATGTTCCAATATTGAACTACATCCAGCAAGGGAAAGCAGAATCTCTCTCTCATTATTTTCCCTGTATGCAGGATCCCCTTTAATATTTCACTTAATGTCATTTCTTATGTTAGTAATATGAGTTTTGTTTTCTTTGATAAGCCTGAATGAGATATTATAAATTGATGTTTTTTGTAACATCATTTCTGCGTTCTGGATGTTCTTTGTTATAAATGGTATTAGTTTTTAAAATTCATTCCTGTTTTTATCTTTATTAATCCATTTCTTTTTATTGATTGGGCATATTATTTATTTTTCTAAGTTTTTGAGATTGAAGTCAGTTCATTTGATTTCAGCCTTCCATTCTGACATGTATATTTCTGGTTATAAAATTCTATCTAAATACTGCTTTTGCTGCATCTCACAAATTTAGTTATGTAACATTTTTATAATTATTAAGTTCAAACTATTTTCTGATTTTCCACTGACTTTAACTCGGGAATTATTTAGAAGTATATTAATTTTAGGCAGTTTTTATTGTTTTTGAACGGATTTCTGAATTTTCATTGTTTTTGAACGGATTTCTGAATTAATTCCACTATTTTTAAAGAATTTGCTCCTTATTATTTCAGTTCTTTGGAGACTTATAAGATTTCTCTAAGGTGGATAATCACTTTCACCACCTATGTTCCGTAAGTATTTGAAAGGATTTGTAGTTATTTCATTGGTGGTTACAGTATTACAGATTTGTCAATTAGGTCATCATTCTCATGGACATGGATCAGACTTTCTTTTGTTTTTTTGAGACAGAGTCTTACTCTATTGCCAGGCTGGAGTGCAGTGGTGTGATCCCGGGTCACTGCAACTTCTGTTTTCCGGTTTCAAGCAATTCTCCTGCCTCAGCCTCCCAAGTAGCTGGGACTACAGGCACACACCACCACGCCCGGCTAATTTTTTGTACTTTTTAGTAGAGACGGGGTTTCACCATGTCGGCAAGGATGCTCTCTATCTCTTGACCTTGTGATCCACCCGCCTTGGCCTCCCAAAGTGATGGGATTACAGGTGTGAGGGATCAGACTTTCTATAGTTTTTCCATTTTTATCATCAAAACTTTCCCCATGACTTCCTTTTATAGTTCTATATGATTTTTATTTCTATCATTTGAAATTCTATTTTTGGGGACATGAAGATTTTAAATTGTACTATCTTTCTTGTGAATTGACTCCTAAGATATGTCTCTTTTTCTCTAAAACACTGCCTGCCTTAAAGTTTGTTTTGTCTGTTGGTTAGCACAGTGACAACTTTTCTAGTCATTAGTGTTTTGTGATATATCTTCTCCTTTTACTTTATTTTCTATTGTTTTGTGTCCTTATTTGTAAAACGTGTCTTACAAACAGTATAAAAGTCTCCATTTGCCCCTAGTCTACAAGTTTTACTTGATGACCGGGTTTGTAGGCAGCATCAAGTCATGGCCACCTCCAACACTTTTATCTTTTACTTGCTGTATTCCCAGGGTTTCTCCCTCAGAGGTGCTTTGTCTCCTCATGGCTACCAGGCTGAGAAATTTTGCTCTGCTTTTCAAAACAATTTTAACTTAACTCATTAGCTGCTAACCCCACACAGCTTTAGAACTTAGTACAAATCTCGAGGGACAAACTGCCTCTGCTTGAGGCCCATAGTTGTATGATTTTGCCCTTTCATGTCTTTGTGCCCACTAGAAGCTCCACGTAGCAATCTTTTGCATCAGCTAAACCCAAATGCTGAGCCCACAACAAACACTCAGAACTGACAGAAGCCCCGGAAGAAAAACAGCATCAGATTCTTGTCTCATTTCTTAAGGACTCGCTCATGTTTACAATCTTGGTCTCATATTATCTTCTGCGATTCTCTGAAGATAGGATGTGATATTTTTGTAGGTTTTGCTAGATTTTCTACTTATTGTCAATGGTACTCTTTGCTTGTTGTAATCAACTTCACGTACCCAAATAAGACAGGGTGTTATTTTTTAAGTGAGAGTCAAGCATATTTGCATATTAAGAAGAACAATCCTGTACAGGAGAATGGATGTCATGGTTGGTAGAGCAGAAAATAGCTGCATCTGTATTCTTCTGGTTAGGGGATTCATCTAGTGTCCAACTGGAACAATTAGCCCTAAATAGCAATAGTGTGAGCTTCTTTATAATAACAGGATAATAATTACAGCAACTCTATGGTGGTGGTATATGTGGTAATGGGAACTTACAAAATTTTTCTGCTGATTATTTCTGTCTCTGTCAGTAAATAGGAAGTAAGGTGGTAAGTTGAGAGTAACATATTGAAAGGAGTGAAGAGAAGATGTGAAATAATCCACTAAATGAGTGACAGAGTAAGTGTGTTTGTAAGACTCTTAGCTCACTTGGTATAACTAACCATGCATTTAAAGTCAGTTCAATTCCCATGTGTGGATGTTTATTGCTAATCAAGTTCAGTGACTTTGAGCAGGAACAGACTAAATGGAGAATACATTATATTAGAATAGTATTTCACTAGGAGAGTATGATGGAAGCAGAAATGAACAAAAGAGTTGAGTGAATGTGGAATGGCAGTTATTAAATGATTATCTGTGTAATTTAAAGTAACAGCGATGACATTAGGGAGATGGAGCAATGAGACACAGGGATAAGAAGGTAGTATCAATGGAAATTATATCTAGCAGTGTAAAAAAATTCCTGCAGTCAGTGAACTAGGGGAATTGAACTGAAGAGTAAGATGTAATAGTTGGAGATTGAATCTTTGAAATTTTGATTATAGGATGGTGAATTTCTTTGTAATGACAAATTTTAGAGCATCACAGTGCTGAGTAATTAAAGCCAGTAAGTGTATATGAGGAGAGAAGATCAAATTATTGAGAAGTTAAATTACTAGAAGAGTCATCAACAAATAAAAATGTCACAAGAGAGAGTAGGCCGAGTTCTGAAACCTTAAGGAGTGATAGAAATGAGAGATGATTTTGACAGGAGGGTTAGTGGTTCATATAATTTGATGGCACAAATTTAGGAAATAGTGATGTTAGGCAAGTATTTTTTGATGTCTCTCATTGAAATATCATGATTTCCTCCATAAAGATCTTTCACGTTCATTAATTCATTTAGTAAGCCCTTTTCTGAACATTAGAAATCCAGCCATTGAACTGTGTCACCCGCTTACTAAAATATTGTTTACATCTTTAAATAATCTGGAGGAATTTTCTACCTAAAATGTTAAAGGAAACTCCATGTTCTTCAGCTCAGACACAACCAGTAACTACTTGTTACATGTAAAATTAAATAAAACTGTTTTACCATGTCCTAGAAAATGTCTCATTTTGGGAAAGGCAGTCACATGCATGCAATGTTTTGATAACGGGCTGCACAAGAATGGTCCTGAGGATGGAGACATTTTCTTTATAAGACAGAAAGAGCACTCACAGTCTGTGCTGGCCTTACAGCCATGTGAGGGAATGTCTCCCTTTCTGCTGATCTCAGTATGTGTTCCTTCGTTCTACTTAAGCATACATGTCATATGGCACCTCGCCAACTCCACTAGTACATGTGCACTATGAAGCCCTTCTCCTGCAACACAGAGGATAGGTAGGCTGTAGAAGAAGCATCTTCTGGCCATGGGAGACCCACAGCCACTGTGGAAGCTGATCTGGCCCTGCCTCTCTGCCTGTGAGCAAAGCATTGCTTCATCCTGTGCCTGCAGGTTGTGTCTTTCTTGGATACCCTGAACCATGGAGCGAGCTGGATGTCCTAGGATTGGTGTTCCTGGTAGGAGCATTATTAGGCTATTTGCTATTCTCCATAGAACAGACTCCCCCACTACCACCAACAAAGGTGGAAACAGGTACGTCACTTGCCCCACAATTACACGCAGAAGATCTGGCTCCTGCCTTCCTCTCCAATTTTTATCTTATACCAATCATCTTCTTCCACACTTCCAATCTCTTTTGAATGGCCAAGATTCTATCCTTCAATGGGACATTATATTTGTTGTTCATTCTCCCTGGAATTCACTCTCACCAGATCTGCATAAGGCTGCTAAAGACTTGGATTTTTTTGACATGCCCTCTTTCCAAGGAGGTCTCCTCCAAACACCCAAAAATAGTTACCAGTTGGCCAACTGCAGTGGCTTATGTCTATAATCCCAGCACTCTGGGAGGCTGAGGTGGGCAGATCACAGGGTCAGGAGTTCAAGACCAGCCTGGCCAACATGGTGAAACTCCATCTCTATTAAAAATACAAAATTCAAAAATTAGCTGGGCATGGGGATGCACGCCTGTAATCTGAGCTACTTGGGAGGCTGAGGCAGAATTACTTGAACCAGGACCTGGGAGGTGGAGGTTGCAGTGAGCCAAATTTGTGTACTCTAGCCTGGGCTACAGAGCAAGACTCCATCTCAGAAAAAAAAAAAAAAAGTCACCAGTCATCATTCTTGGTCCTATGATTGGCTCCATTTTTTTTTAATAACACTTAATGCTCTATGAAATTCAACATTTAAAATTGTATGAAATTATATTGTTTATCACTTGTTTATTGTCTCACACACAAATGATTTTTTTCAGCAGAGCAGACCTTTATTTTGTTCACCACTTCATCTTTAGTTACCAGAACATAGGAAGTATGTAGAAACATTGTGAAAGAAAAGGGCAAGAAAAGAAAGGAAGAAGGGAGCAGGAGATGAAGGAATTTTGAGAATGTCTGCTTACTGCCTTTGAACTTAAATATAAATTGCACTTTATTTAGACTGTGCAGGTCCAGTTTTATATGGATTTTTTCAACTTATGCCAACCCTGAGACATCAAAACATCTCTTCTTCCCCCTCCTCCTCAGTCAGCTCAGTGTGAAGACGATGAGGATGAAGACATTTATGACAATCTATTTTCACTTAAATATATTTTATTTTCCTGATGATTTTCTTAATATCATTTTTTCTCTAGCTTACTTTATTGTAAGAATACAGTATGTAATAAATTTAACATGAAAATATGTGTAAATTGACTGTTGATGTTATCAGTAAGGCTTCTGGTCAACTTCTAGTAGTTAAGCGTCTGGTGAGTCAAAAGTTGTATGTTGATTTTTTACTGAGTAGGGAACTGACACCCCCAAACCCCATATTGTTCAAGGGTCAATTGTTCTGTTTAATAGATATAGGCAATAATTTCTTTCCCTCAGAATGTCTAGATACTATATGATTATTCATAACACTGAAAGATACTATGGAAAAATCATGTAATATTGACTTTTTCCTTTTGTGTATGACTTGTTTTATTTCTGATTGGTTACTTGTGGAATTCTTTGTTTATCCCTGCATATCACTAATAAGCCAGATGTATCTTAATATCAAATTTTATATACTGTCCTATATATATTGTTCTTCCAATTTATCTTTCAGTCTGTAGAGAAAGCTCTTAATTTAAATAGTGTTTCTGTCTCTAATATATAGACAATAATTTTTGTTCCATTTGTTAGATTCCCTAGTTTAGAAATAAATATTTGCTTTTTATGGCAGATATATTCTTTCTGCTGTTCGTACCTAACAGCTTCTCTGTAATTATGTCAATTACATGTCTATTGCCTCTCTCTATCCCAAGCATTTTTATCATGCTTATATTCACTTTTCAGCTGTGCTCAAAACCCTTCTATTCAAACTCATTCTAAGTTACTTACTTGATATTCAATGATGTATATTGTGGTCTCACGGTTTCTTACCTCAGAAATTTATTTTTCCGTATTAAACTCTGGTTTTATCAGCTTGCTTCCTCACCTCTTAAATGTAAATTTGAATTTTTTTTAATTTTTAATTTCCGTGGGTACTTACTACACTTATTTATGGGGTACATAAAATGTTTTGACATAGGCATGCAATGTCTAATAATCACATCATGGAAAATGAGGTATCTATCCCCTCAAGCATTTATTCTTGTGTTATAAACAGTTCTATTACACTCTTTAAGTCATTTTTAAATGTAGAATTAAATGACTATTGACTGTAGTCATCCTGTTGTGCTATCAAATGGTAGATCTTACTCATTTCTCTATTTTTTTGTACCCACTACCCATCGCTAACTCCCTTCCACTCCCTCACTACTCTTCCCAGCCTCTGGTAATCATCCTTCTACTCTCTATGTCCGTAAGTTCAACTGTTTTGATTTTTAGATCCCACAAATAAATGAGAACATGCAATGTTTGTCTTTCCATAGCTGGCTTAACTCAACCTAATAATGTCTAGTTCCATCCACATTGTTGCAAATGACAGGACCTCATTTTTTTAATGGCTGAATAGTACTTTATTGTGTATATGTACCACATTTTCTTTACCCATTCATGTGTTGGTAACAGGTAGATTGCTCCCAAATCTTGGCTATTGTGAATAGTCCTGCAACAAACATGGGAGTTTTTGATATCCTTGTGATATCCTACTAACTTCCTTTCTTTTCAATATATGCCCGGCAGTGGGGTTACTAGATCATATGATAGCTCTACTTTAATTTGCTGAGGAACCTCCAAAGTGTTCTCCATAGTTCTTGTACTAATTTCCATTCGAACCAACAGTTTACAAGGTTTCCCTTTTTTCCACATGCTTGCCAGCATTTATTATTACTTGTCTTTTGGATGAAAGCCATTTTAACTGAGGAAAGATCATATTTTTATTAATGCCTTTTCTAAGGACATATCTTTGCAGGGAATGAGATGCCTTCACTACAAAATTTTGTTCTTCTGGACAGGTGTATGAAATGTTTTGTGTACTCTGTTCTCCTCCATTATTTTTTGGTATTGTGTTTTGCTACTATTTATTATCATATCCATGCTAGCTGCTCCCATGTATTATTTCTTTCTGGAACATCTTTAAAACATACTGAGTTGTGCGTGTGTGTGTGTGTGTATTTAATATCTTTTAACTTTTTTTCACACTTGCTTTCTCTGTATCTCCCATTGTTCTATCTTCAGGAACATCTCCCACCTAGTTTGTTTTGTCTTAATACTAGCTCATTTATTTAGCCCATCTTAATATGTAATTTAATTTCAAAACATAGGTTTTATATTTCTAAATTTTCTATATTTTACCACTAATTTCTGCACATCATGGCACTAAAATGTGTTCTTGCTAGATAATAAATCCGATTTCACCCCTTGCCTCTACTAGAGTATTAAATATACTTGCTTTACTGTCCACTATTATCTCTGTTTCTTCCATGAGAGTTTCTCCCAATTGCAGAATCTATTCGCTCTCATAACATCGGCCTTTGTCAGACGTTTGGTGATCCCTGCTTGTGCATCCAAGGGGAAGTTCTCCCACATGTCTTTGGGTTATGATGGCTACTTGGCTGGTTCCCTATCACAGCCCCTCCATGCCTCAGGTGAGCCCTGTTGCAGCAATCTCTGGTTAGAGCATTGCCTCATTGTCTGCTTTTCTTTCAAAGAGAAATCATTCTTTACATTTATTTAGCTTTATTGTCACGGGTTATATTTTTACTCATCTTTAATGTTAATATTTTGCTTTCAAGAATCTCCAAGATGGCTGAATAGATACAACTCTGCACACAACACCCAGCAAGACAGATGCAGAAATCCAGAGATCTCCTAGCTCCATCCGAGGTACAAGGTGCATTTCAATGGGTCTGGTCTAACGGTGAGCATAGCCCAGGCAGGGCAGACCGAGGTGGGGAGGGGTGCTGCTTCACCAAGAAAGTGCATCTGACCAGCAAGTCAGAGGCTCCCCCTCTGGCACTCCGGTCCAGATACAGCGCTTCCCCCAAAGCCTCAGCAATGCACAAAACAGGTGATCTTTGCCAGTCAAGCACTGGGAGTTACAAGTGCAGAGCTGAATAATAATCCAGGACGGCATCCCAGATTGGCGCACAGACCTAAACAGACGCATAAGCCCAAAAGCCAGCCAGGAGAGCCTGCAGACCCAGCTATCACCCCCTATCCCTGCCCAGAGAGAGAGGGAGCTGTTAGCAGGAAAACTGTTGGAGCAGCTGGGCAGGCCCCTACCCCATGACTGGAGAGAGAGGAAGCTGAAAGGGAGAGACGGCCGGGTGCAGCTGGCAGGTCCCTACCCTCCCCCACAAACCCCAGAGGGCTGAAACTCTGACTCTAGTGGGTTGCACAACCAGTGCTATAGTCTGAGCTGAACCCTAAATGATGCAGCCCAGTGGAGGAAGGGCACAACCCACCATTAAGGGGTGGGACTGGGGTACACATTTTAACAAAAAACACAGGAAGCCTACATAACAATGGGACTGTGTTCTTGACCACCCAGCAGTGTCGCCAGGTCAGCAGAAGAGACAGGCCTAATCTCCCAGTGTAAACAAAAAAGACACAAGAAGGTTCCCTAGTAACCTGAAGGAGTTCCTAGAAACCCAGTAGCACCTCGACAGGAAGACAAGTGACCTCATCAAGCAGCTCCCTGAGACCACAGCCAGGTAGTCCATGAAGATGAGAAAAAAACAGCACAAAAAAAAGTGAAACCATCAAAGACCAGAACACTTCTTCTCCTTCAAGGGATCACAACTCCTCAACAACAAGGGAACACAACACGACTGAGAAAGTGTGTGACAAATTGACAGAAACAGACTTCAGCAGGTGGATAATAACAAATGTTTCTGAGCTAAAGGAACACGTTCTAACTGAATGCAAAGAAACCAAAAACCTTGAAAAAAGGTTAGACAAAATGCTAACTAGAATAACCAGCTTAGAGAAGAACATAAACAACTTGATGGAGTTGAAAAACACAGCAAGAGAGCTACATGAAGCAAACACAGGTTATAATAGCCAAATCAATCAAGCAGAAGAAAGGATATCACAGATTGAAGATCAACTCAATGAAATAAAAAGAGAAGGCAAGACAAGAGAATAAAGAGTGAAAAGAATAAAGCCTCCAAGAAATATGGGGTTATGTGAAAAGACCTCATCTATGCTTGATTGGTGTACCTGAATATGATGGGAAGAATGAATCCAAGTTGGAAAACATGCTCCAGGATATTATCCAGGAGAACTTACCAAGCCTAGCAAGGCAGTCTAACATTCAAATTCAAGAAATACAGAGAACTGCACAAAGATATTCCTCAAGAAGAGCAACCCCAAGGCACATAATCGTCAAATTCACCAGGGTTGAAATGAAGGAAAATATGCCAAGGGCAGCCAGAGAGAAAGGTCAGGTCACCCACAGAGGGAAGCCAGACTCACAGCGGATCTCTCAGCCAAAACCCTACAAGCCAGAAAAGAGTGGGGGCCAATATTCAACATCCTTAAAGAAAAGAACTTTCAACCCAGAATCTCATATCCAGTCAAACTAACCTTCATAAGTGAAAGAGAAATAAAATCCTTTATGGACAAGCAATTAGTCAGATTTCATCACCATCAGACCTGCCTTATAAGAGCTCCTGAAAGAAACACTAAGCATGGAAAGGAACAAGTACCAGTCACTGCAAAAGCAAACCAGTTGGCAAAGACTAAAAATTTAATGAAGAAAATGAGTCAACTAATGGGAAAGAAAACCAGCCATTAACAAAATGGCAGGATCAAATT
>CAUYLG010033641.1:0-143690 GCA_963573385.1 Cacajao melanocephalus
TTGAATATTGACCCCCACTCTCTTCTAGTTTGTAGGGTTTCTGCTGAGAGATCTGCTGTGAGTCTGATAGGCTTCCCTTTATGGGTAACCTGACCTTTCTCTCTAGCTGCCCTTAGAATTTTCTCCTTTATTTCAACCCTAATGAATCTAACGACTGTGTGTCTTGGGGTTGCTCTACTTGAAGAATATCTTTGTGGTGGTCTCTGTATTACCTGGAATTGTGTATTATCCTGCCTTACTAGGTTAGGGAAGTTTTCCTGAATAATATCCTGAAAAATATTTTCCAGCTTGGATTCATTCTCTTCATGACATTCTGGTACACCTATCAAATGTAAATTAGGTCTTTTCAGATAGTCCCATATTTCTTGGAGACTTTGCTCATTCCCTTTTACTCTTTTTTCTCTAATCTTGTCTTCTCGTTTCATTTCATTAAGTTGGTCTTCGACCTCTGATATCCTTTCTTCTGCTTGATCAATTTGACTGTTGAAACCTGTGTATACTTCACGGAGTTCTCGTATTGTGTTTTTCAGTTCCATTAATTCACTTATATTCCTCTCTAAATTGTCTATTCTCGTTAGCATTTCGTCAAACCTTTTTTCAAGGTTCTTAGTTTCTTTACGTTGGGTTAGAACATGTTCTTTTAGCTCACAGAAGTTTCTTACTATCCACCTTCTGAAGCCTAATTCTGTTAATGGAATGCACTCGTTCTCCGTCAGGCCTTGTTCCCGTTGATGAGGAACTGTGTTCCCCTGTAGAAGGAGAGGCATTCTGATTTTGGGTAAGCTCAGCCCTCCTACGCTGGT
This sequence comes from Cacajao melanocephalus, assembly GCA_963573385.1. NCBI lineage: Eukaryota > Metazoa > Chordata > Mammalia > Primates > Pitheciidae > Cacajao > Cacajao melanocephalus. The sequence continues at coordinate 804 of CAUYLG010033641.1, forward strand.
TTCTTCCCATCGTTGTGGATTTATCCACCTGTCGTCTTTGTAATTGCCGACTTTCAAATTGAGTCTCTGAGTGGATGTCCAACTTGTTGATTCCCAGCGCCGGAATCTGTGGGGTTCAGCTTTTCTAGTGCTCAACATCCCTGAGGGATCCTGAGGCCCAGAACAGTCTCATCCTTATCACATGAGTAGAAATGCCTTCATTTAAGAATCCAGCATAGATCTTTATAAAAAGCTAAGATATAATTGACATATAATATTAAATTCACTTTTTTAGAATATATAATTGAGTAGTTTTTAGTATATTCAAAAAATTGCATAAACATCACTGCTATTTTCAGAGTGTTTTTCATCACCCCAGAAATAAACTCCATACCATTAGCATTTTTTCTTCATTTCCCCAACCCCTGACAGCTACTCATCTACTTTCTGTCTCTGTGTGTGTGCCTATTCTGGACATTTCATATACATGGAATCGTAAAATATGTATGTGACCCTTGTGTCTGGCTTCTTTCACTTAGTGTAATGGTTTTGAGGCTCATCCATATTGTAGCATGTTTTAGTACTTTGTACTTTCATATGGTGGAATAATATTCCATTGCACGGGCAGACCACATTTTGTTTATCTATTCGTTCGTTAATGGAATTGGGTTGTTTCCACTTTTGGGCCAATAAGAATAAGGCTGCTGTGAATATTTGAGCAAAAGTTTTTGTGTGAACATAAACTTTATTTCTGTTGGTTAGACACCTAAGAAGAGAATTGCTGGGTCATATGGTAACTCTCTTTAACTCTTTGAGGAACTGCCAGACTGTTTTCCGGTGTCAAATGGCTGTACTGTTTGATATTCCCAGTAGCAAAGTCTGAGGATTTCAGTTGCCAACACTTTGTTATTATCTCTCTTTTTGATTATAGCCTCCTAGTGGGTATGAAGTGGCATCTCATTGTGATCTTGATTTGCATTTCCCTAATGACCAGTGATGCTGAGCATCTTTTCATGTGGTTATTGGCCATTTGCTTATCTTCTTTGGAGAAATGTCTATTCAGGTCCTTGCCTATTTTAAATTTCGGTTTTTTTTTTTTTTTTTTTTTTTATTGTTGCCCAGCATGGATTTTTATAGTGGCTAAACTCCCTGGGCTGTGGTGCTGGGTTTTTAAGAGCTCATTTTATCTAACCTTAGTACTTTGTGCTTCACCCCCACCACTGGTCAGGGGCCTTTGGTGTCACAAAATGGGCTTTCCACAACATCTTTTCTGGATTGCTGGTCTCAGAATCAGGTCCATGATGGTGGCCAAGAAACAGTCCTATGGAAGGTCAGCACAATGGCTGCAGTTCAGTGCCCACTGAAACCAGCCCATAGGGGCTGTCCCACATCATAGCTCCACAATGCAAAGGGTGACAGCTGCCACCTCCACATAGTGACCTCTGCTTCCCACCAGTGAAGCAAAGATTTTCTTTGTGGATAGCCCGTTTTCCCCAGCTGGTGACTTGTGGGGCATCAGGGAGGAGGTATGCCAGACTCCCTTCTCTTCTAATCCATTCTAGTTCTGGGGGCCCAGGGGCTTTGCTGCTGCATAGATATGTATCAACCAGGCTCTCTTCTCTTTGGATGTACAGCCATTGCCCCAGTCCTTCTGGATGCCCTGACAGACCCCTCCAGGAAGACCCAGAAGTGCTTGCAGACCCTGCTGGACACCAAGTTCGTCCACTTCATCGATGCCCCATCCCTGGCCCTCATCATGCCCATTGTCCAGAGAGCTTTCCAGGACCGTTCCACTGACACGCGGAAGATGGCAGCCCAGATCATTGGCAACATGTACTCCCTGACAGACCAGAAGGTAGCAGCCCAGCTGGGGCTGGTGTGGGACAGACTAGAAGATGCTGAGTGCAGAGTCAGAGGTGCAGAGTCTCCACATTAGACAAGGAAAGATATGGGCGTTAGTCCCTACTTATTTTTGTGGGGAGAAATGAGCCATTTTGGGGTGGAAATCTGGGCTCTCTGGGCATCTTACAGAGTGCAGTGGTTCAAGTCCTTGATAGCTTAGTTCTCACCTGAGGCCCAGATAGGCTTGTCTCTCTTTTGACCTCTCAGGAGTGTTGAAGTGGTTGCCACTTGGACTCCTTGCAGTGTATTCTTGTCAGGAGAGTCTGGTTTGGGAGATACGCTTTGTCTGTTTGCTCCCAAGAGCTTGCGTGTGTGATCTCACTGTCTACCACAGCTAAGCTTTGCTTACTGAGGCTATGAGCAAAAAAAATATAAAGTGGAAAAGTTGCATTAATCCTAGAAAATTTGGGATATTAAAAAACCAGAAAAACAGACCAGGCTTGGTGGCTCATGTTTGTAATCCCAGGACTTTGGGAGGCTGAGATGGGAGGATTGCTTGAGCCCAGGAGGTTCGAGATATAATGAGCTGTGATAATACCACTGTACTCCAGCCTGGGGTGACAGAGCAAGATCATGTCTTAAAAATTAATTAATTTTAAAAATTATAAAACCAAAATATTTTAACATTTTATCCACAGTTCCTACCACAAAAATAATTACTGTTCATTTTTTTTTTTTTTTAAGACAGAGTCTCACTCTGTTGCCTAGGCTGGAGTGCACTGGCACAGTCTTGGCTCCCTGCAATCTCCACTGCCTGGGTTCAAGTGATTCTCCTGCCTCAGCCTCCTGAGTAACTGGGATTACAGGCACTTACTACCAGGCCCAGATAATTTTTATATTTTTGGTAGAGACAGGGTTTCCCCAGGTTGGCCAGGCTGGTCTGGAACTCCTGACCTCAGGTGATCTACCTACCTCCACCTCCCAAAGTACTGGGATTAGAGGCATGAGCCACTGTGCCTGGCCAATTACTGTTAATTTTTTAAATTATATTTAAAAATGGCATTCCTAAACTTAAACTTATTCCCAAGTTATAATGAGTTATTCACAAAACTGATTTTTAATAGTTATAATATCCCAACAAGTTTACATACCATAACTTATATATCATTGGTCATACAGTGTCCAAGGTTTTTGGCTATTTTCAGTGATGCTGCAGTGAACATAAGGCATTTTCTGTATTTAAAATTATTCCTGAAAGCTGAATGCTCCATCAAGAGACATAAACATTTTGAGGTAAAGGGAAGATGTTAATGAATTCTGAAAGGAAAGTACCGGAAGTAATTTCCTAAAAATTCCAGAGTCTGGACAGGCCTTGGTTGTAAGAGAAGAGTGGGAGGAGCAAGAGCATTGAACTCCTGTCTGTTGAGGATGGGCCTGGGGTCCCTAGTAGCCGTCCCTGAGTAATTGCACAGGACCTTCAAGGAACCAGTTGGTGGTGGGGTTGGGGGGTACTTACTTGCCAGCTGCCCTCCCTGTTCCGTGGGCAGTGAGGTTTGCACGCTAGGGCCCCTGCTGTGCACTGCTTGACAGCAGAATGGGGAGGTCAGGGTCCACAGTGGAACGGGTCTGAAGAGAGCAGGAGCTGGGCCTTGCCTGAGTCACCTCCTGTGTTGTTGCAGGACTTGGCTCCGTACCTGCCCAGCGTGACGCCTGGCCTGAAAGCGTCGCTTTTGGACCCTGTGCCTGAGGTGAGTCTGCATTAGACTGGGGATGGGTAATCTCACTTTACAATAACTTTTTAATGTTATTTTCTAATCATTAAAAGCAAGAAACCCAATTTAAGGAGAAATAGTTTATCCTACGGCCTCATCCAGTCCCCACAAAATGGATCCCTGAGAATTCCCCAAAGCTGCTTTTTTGTCTGTTGGTTTAAAGGGAAGGAGGCCCTCGGTGCCCCTCCCTGCTCCCGTGTGGCTGCCTTGTTTTGAGCCACATCTCTTCACGCTGTCTCTGCTCTCGGTGACCTGACAGGTGCGGACAGTATCTGCAAAGGCCCTCGGGGCCATGGTGAAGGGCATGGGGGAGTCGTGCTTTGAAGACTTGCTGCCGTGGCTGATGGAGACGCTGACCTATGAGCAGAGCTCTGTGGATCGGTCAGGCGCTGCACAGGGTAAGGCCAGAGCAGGTCCAGTGGCCAGACTGGAGATACTCTATAAGGGGCCCTCAGATCAGTGGGCTCATTCTGTTCTTTCGTTGCAGGGTTGGCTGAGGTCATGGCTGGTTTGGGGGTGGAGAAGTTGGAGAAGCTGATGCCAGAAATCGTGGCTACAGCCAGCAAAGTGGACATTGCGCCCCATGTCCGAGATGGCTACATAATGATGTTTAACTACCTGCCCATCACCTTTGGAGACAAATTTACTCCTTATGTGGGGCCCATCATCCCCTGTATCCTCAAAGTAGGTACCATGACCTTGGTGAGGGTAGAGTCTCTGAGAAGGACAGGAGGCAAGTGCTCTCCTGGAGAGCTGGGGATCCCTGCTGGGTGGGGTTGGCTGCCACAGCCCTCAGCCTTCAGTGAGCGCCATGTTTTTTGGGCTGGGGACCTGGGGGTGGCAGCTCTGGCTGACCCACCCTCTATGCCCAGGCTCTTGCTGATGAGAATGAGTTTGTGCGTGACACCGCCCTGCGTGCAGGCCAGCGGGTTATCTCCATGTACGCTGAGACAGCCATCGCCTTGCTGCTGCCCCAGCTAGAGCAAGGCCTCTTTGATGACCTTTGGAGAATCAGGTGAGAACTTGGGCAGAAAGACCCAGTGGGAATGATGCATGATGGCTCACGCCTATTATCCCAGCACTTTGAGAAGCTGAGGCAGGAGGATTGCTTGAGCCCAGGAGTTCGAGATGAGCCCTGGCAACATAGTGAGACTCCGCCTCTGCAAAAAAAACAAAAAATTAGCTGGGAATGGTGGTGCACACCTGTAGTCCCAGCTACACTGGAGGCTGAGGCAGAAGGATCACTTGAGCCCCAGAGGTGGAGGTTGCAGTGAGCCGAGATTGTACCACTGTTCTCCAACCTCGGCAACAGAGCAAGACCCTGTCTTCAAAAGAAAAAAAAAAAAGACCCAGTGGGCTGTGCTTTGCCTTTTAATAAGTCCAGCTGAGAAATGAAGAGCAGAATGTTGCCAAGAATGCTCTCAACTTTTTCCAGACCCTTGCTTTTAACCATTTTGTAGCTTTTCCAGTTTCCTATAGAAGGGACTTTCTTCTGATTCTTTAAAAAGTCCTCTCTTTACAGGCTTCCAATTTGTCTTCAGATTGTAAATGTTAAGTACTCTTTAATCTAAAAATTTCACTTATGGGAATATTTTTCAAGGATGTATTGACTGGTCAAGTGCTTAAGGCTGTTAGACATAAGGATGATGTGTGTTGCAGTATTGCTTACCATTTGAAAAATTGGAGGTTGATTTAAAAATACAGTACGTTCATACAGTGGTCTTTTATTCAGCCATTAGAAAGAATGGTATAAGACGCTAGCAGCTGACTTTAGAAAGCTCCTCAACCGGTTTTAACAGGACGGTGCACAGGCTGTGGTCCAGCCACATGACGTGTAGTAGTTTGGGGTCTGCTTGCATGTCATTGTGTAGAGGGAGGTGTGTATGGAGTGTCACCAGCCTTCAGGGTGGTTGCGGTGGTTGCCTGGGTATTGGGAGTTTGGGTAGTTATTTACACTCTCTTTCTTTATATTTTCTGTATTTCTTGAAATTTCAGTTTGAGACTGTTATTTTTCTAATCATTAAAAGCAAGAAACCTAATTTAAGGAGAAATAGTTTATCCTTCTAAGGCCTCTCCTAGTTCCTCCACTTCCGATGATCGGTCTTCCTGCTTGCCTATTAATGCTTCTCTTTTGTACTCACTTTCTGTTTTATAACTTTTGTTATAGAAATTGTTAGATCTTTTTTAAAAAATGTTTTCTTTCCCCAACATTCATGTATGTTCATTAGTAAAAAACTTGGAAAGTATATAGGCGAGTGTAAAGAAATGAAAACCGTCTGACCCCTCCCATTCCAGGATGACCGTCATGAGTATTTTGGGTGCACTTCTTTCTGTCTTCTGTGCGGTGCTCAGTTGTGCCGAGCCCACTCCTTGCAGCTGTGTGACTGTGTTGTTGGCCTCCTCCTCAGGTTCAGCTCTGTTCAGCTCCTTGGGGATCTCCTGTTTCACATCTCAGGAGTCACTGGGAAAATGACCACAGAAACTGCCTCCGAGGATGATAACTTTGGAACTGCTCAGTCCAATAAGGTGCCTGCCCAGTGGTGGCTTTCGTGCCCATGCTGATGGTAGGGTGTGCCCTGATACCTGTGCCATAGAGGCTTTACTACCCTATGTTCTCTGTCGCCTTCCACTGGCTGCAGGCGATCATCACTGCCCTGGGGGTAGAGCGGCGGAACCGGGTGTTGGCAGGGCTGTACATGGGCCGCTCAGACACCCAGCTGGTGGTGCGGCAGGCGTCCCTGCACGTCTGGAAGATTGTTGTCTCCAATACCCCCCGCACCTTGCGTGAGATCCTACCCACTCTTTTTGGGCTCCTGCTGGGTTTCCTAGCCAGCACGTGTGCAGATAAGAGAACGGTGAGTTTCCTGGGTCTTGTTTTGGACCAGCAACCCCAGTGCCTCCTTTCAGAGCCCAGAAAGCTGAGTCTGCAGAGTCTGGGAGAGTACCCAGCCACCCTGTCTAACAGAGGAACATTGTATTCTTTACTTAGTCATTCTGCAAATATTTGATAGCATCTACTGTGTGCTAAGCAGGGGCCTATCACCTGGGGACATAATGGAGAAGAAAGGCAGCCTCATTCCTTATCCTCGTTTTGTCGAGGAGATGGATATTAGCCAGATAACCACACAGAGATGTAAAATGCGACTGTGGCCAGTGCTGTGTGGCACTGCAAATGCTTATAATAGCTGCATTTGACCTGCTGGGGAGGGATGGACCTGTGTTAGTAAACACTTCTCAGAGGAAATGATACTTGAAAATGAAAGATAAGTAAGCACTAACCAGGTGAGGATGTGGTGAAAGACCATTCCAGACAGAGGGAATGAATAATGCTTTAGATACAAAGATGGGATAGGCAGAGTTCCCGTTGTGGGCAGCAACATGGCACCAGTATGGGCTGAGCAAGGCTGGTATAGCTGGAGTGAGGAGACAGGGAGGAGCAGTGTGACATGAGATCAGGCTGGCACACTGGCAGGGCAGACAACAGGGGTCAGTGGTCCCGGAGGAGGTGCCCAGGCGGGGTGGTAATCATTTCTGCCCATCTCCTTAGGCCTACTTCCAGCCCCTGTCTCTGGCAAGCAGACTGTGTATTTGACTCTAAAGAAGGGTTTGCATGAGGCCTCAGACAGTAGATGGATTTTTTTCCTTAAAGCTTTGTTCCAGATTCAGCTCCCGCTGAGCCAAAGCACAGTGTTAAGGCTTCAGTCATCTAGGGAAATTGGCCCTTGACTATGCAGCGGATGATAAATTTTTTGTTCATCTATAAGGTGCTGGCTCTTAGATTGTGTAGGTGTGTGTGAAACAGAGATAATTTTTTTGGTAGTGTTTTGCAAGCACTACAGAGAGTATTTGGGGGCTCTTTAGGGGTAAGAGCATTCGGGGAAGTTAAGTCAGTGATTCAGATGAAGCCTGGGAGGTTTCAGGGCCCTCATTCTGGAGTTGTCCTCTGGGTGCCCTGGGGTTTGCAGGGAGATTACTTCCTGGCTTCACCTCTGTTGACAGATTGCAGCGAGAACATTGGGAGATCTTGTGCGGAAGTTAGGGGAGAAAATCCTCCCCGAGATCATCCCCATCCTTGAGGAAGGCCTGAGGTCTCAGAAGAGTGATGAGAGGCAGGGCGTGTGCATTGGGCTAAGTGAGATCATGAAGTCCACCAGCCGGGATGCCGTGAGTATCTTCTAAGGACCCCACCAGCTGTGCACTGCAGGTGACCTGACCCAGAGGACAGGGGAAGGTTACAGGAGGAGCTTCACCTCTAGAGGGTTTGTGCTGCCCTCCGGGATGCGCCAGCTTCACTCTGGGGAGGTGCTGGCTGGGCCACATGGACTTGCATCTCCGTTTTCTCAGCTTTCCTATAGTTTTGCAGGCTGAGAGATAAGTGATTTGGATGCCTCCTTGAGTGGCCTTTGGAAACTGGAGATGATCTTTCTGTTACAACTGTGAAGGTTGCTCAGGATCAGTCCCTTTTGTGATGCTATATAAGTCCAGTTAAAATGTGTGTCACCACCTTCTGGGAGACAGGGCGGGCAGCTGTGTGAGTGGGTAGGACAGCAGGGAGCAGGAGGGGTGTACACTCACCCTTAGCAGGAGGGGAGTAAGAGTTGTGGTGCCCAGTGGGAGAAAGCGTATGGTGTCTGACAGCACAATAACTGTTTCCATAGTAGCAACATCCTAGGGGTTTGGAGCACATTACTCTTACTTAGTTCCTGAGGTAATTGATCCTGGAAACCCCCACTAGGGGAGTAGGTTAAGAATCCTTATAGGCACTACCTTCATGTTTGGATGAAAATGCCAAGGCAGTTAAGTGGATGGCTCGCTAGAAATGTAAGCAAGCAGCCAATTGCTTGGCTTGGGCATCCTAGTCTGAATCCCTAGGATACCCGATCCCTCTTCTCCTATGTTGATGTATGTCTTACGTTTGGTTTTTGAAATTTACATTTGGCAAGGAATCAAAAACTCTGCCACCAAAAAGAGTTGTGATTCATAGGAGAGTTAGAGTTCCACGGAGGCTGAGTACTTGTCTGCTGAGTGCCCACAGTCCAGTGGTGAGGCCTACATGCCAACTAGTCATGAGAATGCAGAGTGGGCTTTGCTGTGGTGGGAGTGGTAACCGAGGGAGCAGAGCCTTTACTGGCTCCATTGTACAGAGCGCGAAGTCTGGATTGAGACTTGAAGAATGACTTGGAGTTTTCCAAGAGAATAAGCAAAAGAATGAGTCCAGGGAGAGAGGGACCCAGATGCCATGGGAAGGAGTTTGCAGTTCTTAGAGAAGATGGGAGGTATGTTGAGAATTCACCTAAAAAATTCAAGCTGTTAATTATTAAGTCTCAGTGAAGGCTACAGGGAGGTGCATCATATTCCCAGGCTGGAGAGCAGTGGTGCAATCATAGCTCACTTTAACCTTGACCTCCTGGGCTCAAGTGATCCTCCCGCTATGGCCTTCTGAGCAGCTGGGACTGTAGGTGTACACCACCACACCTGGCTAATTGTTGCATTTTTAGTAGAGATGAGGTCTCACTGTGTTGCCCAGGCTGGTCTCAAACTCATGGCCTCAAGTGATCCTCTTGCCTGCACCTCCCAAAGTGTTGGGAATACAGGCGTGACCCACTGTGCCCAGCCCCCTCTGCTTTTTAATGTTTTAATTTTAATTTTTAGACAGTCTCACTTTGCTGCCCAGGCTGGAGTACAGTGGCACCATCTCAAGTCGCTGCAGCCTCTGCCTCCTGGGTTCAAGTTATTCTCATGCCTCAGCCTCTTGAGTAGCTGGCATTACAGGTGTACACCACCATACCCAGCTAATTTTTATACGTTTAGTAGAGATGGGGTTTCACCATGTTCATCAGGCTGGTCTCAAACTCCTGGCCTCAAGTCATCCTCCTGCCTTGGCCTCCCAAAGTGCTGGGATTATAGGCGTGAGCCACCGTGCCTGGCCCCCTCTCTCCCTTTTTGTATTTCACAGTAAAAAGTTAAAAGAAAAGTCAGGCAGAGAGTTCGGGTGGCCTAGCTGGGTCAGAGTCTCCTGCCTGTGCTTCTTGTCTGCTTCTGCTCCTTCTTTGCTTTTCCCGCATGTGGTACAGTTGTCGCTTGCCATTTGCAGGTGTTGTATTTCTCTGAATCCCTTGTGCCCACGGCAAGGAAGGCTTTGTGTGACCCGCTGGAGGAGGTCAGAGAGGCAGCAGCCAAGACCTTTGAGCAGCTGCATTCTACCATCGGCTACCAGGCCCTGGAGGACATTCTCCCATTTTTACTAAAGCAGCTGGTAAGTGGATCCACCACACACCTACCAGTTTGGCTTTTGCTGTCTTTGTAGAAGCAAAATGCAGGGCGATTATTCTGCCAAGGCAGTCGGAATGTGGGCCCTCCAGAGGGAGTGGGTGCAGTGAGATCAGATTTGGCTTTGTGCTTCTCCTTTGACAGTAAGGAAATGTGGGTGCAACAGGCGGGAGGGAAACAGGTGGAGAAGGAAGTTGGCGGTGGCTGGTTCAGACAGCAGAGATGCAGATTCCTCAGGGTTGTCCTCGATATCCTCTGCAGGATGATGAGGAGGTGTCAGAGTTTGCCTTGGACGGTCTGAAGCAAGTCATGGCTATTAAGAGTCGTGTGGTGCTGCCCTACCTCGTGCCCAAGGTAAATCCCAACATGTGGTCAACACCCTCTGGCTCCAGAACATTGAAATTCCAGGGCCTGCAGTGAAGACCAGTTCTGAACGTAGATATTGGGGGGCTGGGGGAGGAGGGTGCAGTGTAAGCAGGACACCCTTCCCTGTTGTCCTCCAAGATAAGCTGGAGTAGACGCTTGGCTCTGAGCAGTGGGCTTGGGCTCTCTTGCCCACCCTTCTGTTCCCAGAGCCTTGCCCAGCACCTGGCGTGGAGCAGGTCACAGCATTCACTGAGTTAATGTTCCTCATTCCACCAGCTGACAACGCCACCTGTCAACACCCGGGTGCTGGCTTTCCTTTCGTCAGTGGCTGGTGATGCCCTCACCCGTCATCTTGGTGTCATCCTCCCAGCGGTCATGCTGGCCCTGAAAGAGAAGCTTGGGACCCCAGATGAGCAGCTGGTAAGGGACGAGCCTGCTCCCGTTGCTTTCTCAGGCCCTGTCTACCCAGAGCATCCGTGCTCAGCACACAGGTCCCTTGTGGTTCGCAGGAGATGGCCAATTGTCAGGCTGTGATCCTCTCTGTAGAGGATGACACAGGGCACCGGATTATCATTGAGGATCTGCTGGAAGCCACCCGCAGCCCCGAGGTGGGCATGAGGCAGGCTGCTGCCATCATCCTCAACATCTACTGTTCCCGCTCCAAAGCTGACTACACCAGCCACCTGCGGAGCCTGGTCTCGGGCCTGATCCGCCTCTTCAATGACTCCAGCCCTGTGGTTCTGGAGGAGAGCTGGGATGCCCTGAATGCCATCACTAAGGTGAGGGGACTGCTGACCCCACAGCCAACTTTTGCTTATAGAAAATTCCAGGCGTTTACAAGAATAGACTTAAAAGAATCCCCCACATACCTGTCACTAAGCTTTGGCGTTTACCCACTCGTGGCGAGTCTTGTTTATACTCCCGCCCACGCCTTCCCCATATACTCTTTGGAAACAGTCTTGAGAGGGCTGTACATCCTCTCGTTTTTTTCTGGATTCCTGCAGAAGCTGGATGCTGGCAACCAGTTGGCACTCATTGAAGAGCTGCACAAGGAAATCCGGCTCATAGGGAATGAGAGCAAAGGCGAGCATGTGCCAGGGTTCTGCCTCCCGAAGAAGGTAAGCCAGGGCCTCGTGCAGGGGGCTGTGGGCATGCAGTCTGCTGTACCCTCCTGGCCCTTACCCCTATGCCCCTGTCCCAGGTCTGCAGTAGGGCAGCTGAAGCAGCAGCGGTGGGTGTTGTTCAGCAGCTTCACAGACAGCAGCATGCTTTCTTCCGTGGTAGCCAGATGGGGACAGGGTTCACGCTGCCTTTGGTCTAAGCTCTGCAGGTCACCTTGGCCAGAGTGAGTGGGCCACAGTACGTGTTCCCTCTGTGTGATAGGCCTGTTGGGGCCCTTGTCTTCTTGTCTCTGTCAAGACTGTTCCATAGCCAGCACCCTCTCAGGCTGTGGTCTTGAGATTCAGCCTGAATCAGTATCTCCCGTGGAGTTGAGGGGAGGACAGCTGTCAGAAGCACCTTGCTTGCGTGGGACACGCTGGGGCCCATGCCATTTGAAATTTGACTCTCAGGTGTGATTCTCTTGTCAGGGAGTGACCTCCATCCTTCCAGTGTTGCGGGAAGGAGTCCTGACCGGCAGCCCTGAGCAGAAAGAGGAGGCAGCCAAAGCCTTAGGCTTGGTGATCCGCTTAACCTCGGCTGATGCCCTGAGGCCCTCCGTGGTCAGTATCACTGGCCCTCTGATCCGCATCCTGGGGGACAGGTTCAGCTGGAATGTGAAGGCGGCTCTGCTCGAGACACTCAGCCTCTTGTTGGCCAAGGTGAGTGGCTGATGAGTTTGTTTAGATCTTAGAGAACAGGTCTGTCTGCAGGAGCCTGATATAAGGTGTCATGTAGCAGCAGGGAACAGGTTTATTCTGGAGAGCAGCATAACAGAGGGAGGTAAGACCTTGGACTCTAGACACACTACACTGTGGGCCAATTTCAAGTCCTCCTAGTAGCTCTGTGACCGGGATGGCCTTGGGAAGTCATATAACCTGAGCCTGTTTCCTCACCCATAATGAGACTAATAATGCCAGCTGCCTTAAGGGCTGTTAGATGTGGGGATTAGATGAGGTTAGTCTAGCATGATGCCTGGTATGTACTAAGCACTCAGTACATGTGAATTGCTATTATTTTGAAAAATTACTTTTTCAAAAGGAAAAAACTCAGAACCACATAAATACAAGGAAAACATTGTTTAAAAATAATTGCAATTCTTTTTTTTTTTTCCTGAGACAGAGTGTTGCTCTGTCAGCCAGAGCTGGAGTGCAGAGGCGTAATCTCGGCTCGCCAGGTTCAATTCTGCCTCAGCCTCCCCAGTAGCTGGGATTACAGGCGCCCGCCACCATGCCCAGCTAATTTTTGTATTTTTAGTAGAGATGGGGTTTCACCATGTTGACCGCTAGTCTCAAACTCCTGACCTCGTGAATCGCCTGCCTTCGGCCTCCCAAAGTGTTGGGATTATAGGCATGAGCCACTGCACCCAGCCAGATATTGCAGTTCTTTATTACTGCTGCATAGAGGGGCATGCAAAAATCTGATGAGAGAATGAAAAGGAAGTCTGAGAGCAACTGAAACCACTTCAGTTTTTGCCAAAACTATAGGAAGAAAAGCTCTGCTATAGTAACCATTTCTGATGTTTTATGGCAATAATTAAACCCGTTAAGTTTTATTTTTGAGACAGGGTCTCACTGTTGCCCAGGCTGGAGTGCAGTGGCATGATCACGGCTCACTGCAGCCTTGCCTTCCTAGGCTCAAACAGTCCTCCCAACTCACCCTTCAGAGTAACTGGGATTACTCAGCTTATTTTAAATTTTTTGTAGACACAGGGTCTCCCTGTGTTGCCCGGGCTGGTCTGAAACTCCTGGCCTCAAGCAATCCTTCCTCCTCAGCCTCCCAAAGTATTGGAATTACAGGAGTGAGCCACCCACCCAGCTTAGGTTTTAAAAAGTATAAACACAGAGCCAAGACTTGTAAAACAAACAAACGAATGAACGTGAATTCTCAGAATTCTCAAATAGAGTTTACTGGAAGCAAAAGGAAGCTTAAACTTTGTAGCTTTTTTCTTTTGGAAGTGGCTGTGTGAGCAAATTTCCAACCAGAAAATGGGATTGTATCAGCCTAATTTTGTGAAAATTGAGGTTTTTATTTATTTATTTATTTTTGTTTTATGTTTAAGGATCATCTTCACCTGACATTCTATGCTGTTCTTTGCTGTGATGTTTTTGTAACACAATAAACAGAGCCCTTATACCTCACGGCAGTTGGTCCCGCGGCTGTGAGTCAGATGTCTCCTGTGGGCAGATGGTTTTTTTTTTTTTGGAGATGGAGTCTCACTCTGTCGCCCAGGCTGGAGTGCAATGGGGCAATCTCAGCTCACTGAAACCTCCGCCTTTGGGTTCAAGTGATTTTCCTGCCTCAGCCTCCCAAGTACCTGGGATTACAGGTGTTTGCCACCACACCTGGCTAATTTTTTTGTATTTTTAGTAGAGACAGGGTTTCACCAGGCCGGTCTGGTCTCGAACTCCTGACCTCACATACCTCAGATTTACCCTCTTTGGGTGCTAGCCACAGCCTGCGCACTCACCCAGCTCCAGTATTTCCAGACCTTCATTGGCACTGAACCTCCAAACAGCCACTCTGGTTTTCCTATTTAACAATAAATAAATCTTTACTCTTGCACCCATCTGTATTTTGTCAAAAGTGTGCCTGTTTTTCTGTATAGTCAGGGGTCGAACTGGATTTTTAGTTAGGTGGGTGCACATTTGTGCAAGGAGGACTCTGCAAGGCCATTTGTTTCACAGGTTTGTTCTGAGGGCTGAATGTAGAGTGCGTATCCCGCTATCAGTTGCTCAGTAGATGGGGTCTGCTGTACACATCGAGTCCCTTTCCCTGTCTTGGCATTAGAACTGTGCTTCAACACTGCTGACAGTCTGCCCTGCTCTTTAATGTATTCAGAGGAGGTTTTGAGTCACTTATTGATATGGATAGGTCTCCACTAAGCTAAACCCAACACAGCCAAGGCTGCGAGACAGCTCCCTCAGACAACGGCTGCCAAGCGAAACCTGTCTGTGCTTGGCCTTTCTGATGGGCTGTCTGTCCCCAGCCCTGTGTGAGAGCTGAGCTCGCTGTGGTGGTTTGGGATTGTCGTTTATTCTCATGCCCGTGGTACACTGTGGCTCTGGGTCCACCACAACTGCCTTTCATGGATGTGGGTTCCTCCCGCAGGTTGGGATTGCCCTGAAGCCCTTCCTGCCCCAGCTGCAGACCACTTTCACCAAAGCCCTGCAGGACTCCAACAGGGGGGTGCGCCTGAAGGCCGCGGATGCTCTGGGGAAGCTCATTTCCATTCACATCAAGGTGGATCCCCTCTTCACAGAGCTGCTCAACGGCATCCGCGCCATGGAGGACCCAGGAGTCAGGTACGTACGGCGCTGGTGAGGGAGCACTGCAGCCTCCAGAAGGCCAGGGGTTGCTCTGGGCTGAGGCTGTGCTAGCAGGAGGGGTGGTGGTGGAGGCGTCCAGGGCCTAAGTCAGTGCATCGGTTCTGCAGGGACACCATGCTGCAGGCCCTGAGGTTTGTGATTCAGGGAGCAGGGGCCAAAGTGGATGCCGTCATCCGGAAAAACATCGTCTCACTCCTGCTGAGCATGCTGGGACACGATGAGGTACGGCTGCAGGCAGGGTTAGTGGCACCACTGGTTTCTCTCCTCCTTCTTAGGCTGGGTTCTTCACTTTGTGTTAGAACCCAGTACAGCTCAGTAGTAATAAGCATTCCTGACATTTGTCACCCTGTATGATTCACCAAGCATTTCCCCAGGTTTCAAGGGAAATGGGGCAGGTATTGTTGATACTGGTTATTTTTTTTGAGGCTGAGTCTCGCTCTGTTACCCAGGCTGGAGTGTAGTGGCGTGATCTCAGCTCACTGCAACCTCCACCTCCTGGGTTTAAGCGATTCTCTTGCCTAAGCCTTCTGAGTAGCTAGGATTACAGGTGCCCACCACCATGCCCAGCTAAGTTTTGTATTTTTAGTAGAGACGGGGTTTCACCATGTTGGTTAGGCTGTTCTCGAACTCCTGACCTCAGGTGATCCTCCTGCCTTGGCCTCCCAAAGTGCTGGGATTACAGGCGTGAGCCACTGTACCCAGCTAGTTATTTCTGTTTTATAGATGAGGCAGGTAAGCTTTGTGGAGATCCAGACCTCTCACCAATTTGCTCTCTGATCTTGTTACTTTCTTGGCGAGGCATGGTGGCTTACCTGTAATCCCAGCACTTTGGGAGGCCCAGGCAGGCGGATCACCTGAGGTCAGGAGTTTGAGAACAGCCTGCTCAAAATGGTGAAACCCCATCTCTCCTAAAAATGCCAAAAATTAGCTGGGTGTGGTGGCGGATGCCTTTAATCCCAGCTACTTGGGAGGCTGAGGTAGGAGTGTCACTTGAACCTGGGAGGCGGAGGTTGCAGTGAGTTGAGATCGCGCCAGTGCTCTCCAGCCTGGGCAACGAGAGCAAAACTCCATTTCAAAAAAAAAAATCACTTTATCTGTCTGCCTCTCATTTCCACTTTTGTAAAATGAAGAGGTTCATGAAACATTTGCCAAGCTAAAGGGCCTGTCCCAGAAGTGCATAGGCCTCGTGGTCACAGACTTCAAGAAACTTAGTGTGTAGTGGGATCAGCGGTTTCCAGGGTGCATCCCGGTGGGAGGTCTTAGAGGTCTGTTTTAGAGGAAGAGACTTGTCAGGGCTATACCCAGAACTTAGTAGAGTCCAAACCAGCAGCTCTGGACTCCTGCTTCTGTCGCAGTTCCATCAGCCTCGCCTAATCTGGAAGCATGTGTCAAGTACCCTTTGGCTGCCAGCACTGTGGGGCCAGTAGGAAGTTGAGTCTATGGAAAAGAATTTTCTATTTCCCTTTTCAGACAGCCCTCTGTTGTGGCCTAATTTACATTTGTACGGCTGATCTAGGAGGAGAGGGCCTTTGGGCTCACATGGTTTTACACTTTGTTGACATACACATGCACACACACCCACACACACACTTCTCCCGCGCCCGCCCCCCCAACACACACTTGCTGCTGCACTTCCCACGGCTCTAAGGGCCTGGTTCTGGTCTCCAGGTGCCGGCTGTCTGCCTACAGCCCCAGCCTTCTTTTTTCTTTTTTTTCCCCATGAGACAGAGTCTCACTTTGTCGCCCAGGCTGGAGTACAGTGGTGCCATCTCAGCTCACTGTAACAACCTCTGCTTCCTGGGTTCAAGCGACTCTCCTGCCTCAGCCTTTTGAGCAGCTGGGACTACAGGCACGTGTCACCACACCCGGCTAATTTTTTGTATTTTTAGTAGATATGGGGTGTCACCATATTGGCCAGGCTAGTCTCGAACTCCTGACCCACCCACCTTGGCCTCCCAAAGTGCTGGGATTACAGACGCCAGCCACTGCGCCCGGCCCAGTCCCAGCCTTCTCTGTGGGGACAGATGGGAAAGTGTACCGTCTTGATCACAGTCTGTCAGGGCTTTTACAGAATCATGAACAGCACAAGCAAAAGTTAGTATTGAAACATATTTGCATTTCACCACAGTGCAGCTTAAAATAGATGAAGTTAGAGAGAGTGGGTGTCAGAGCCAGCTTTAGCTTGGCACCTGGACTTCCGCTTTGAGCTCAGAGGCCCAGACTGCTGGCAGCCCATCCTCTTACCCTTTGAACCTCCACTCAGATTGAAGGTGGTGTTCAGGGTGCCAGCTTGGCATTAGCTTTTTGGGTTATTGAGTCTCTGATTGGTCGTTTGCTTTGGGGACATGTTGACTTGGCCCCTCTAATAAGGCACATAACTTAAAATCCCCTCTTGGTATTCCATAGTTAGCTGGCCAGGGAGGAGCACGGGGCCGCTTGTGTACCTGGCTCTGAACGGAACAGGAAGTGCTGGCCTTTCCTTATCTGCCTTGGCTTGATTAGTGGCTTCAGTTTGACTTCCTAGGATGAACCCAAGTAATTTCGGTGGCAATGGGGCACTCGTGCAGTTGGGAGATAGCAGGGGTCATTCTGGGCACATGGTGACTCAAGCTCTGTGGGAGAAAGGAGCTCAGAGTGGCTGTCTCTAGCCGGCTTCCCTGGTGGCTGTGGGCAGGTGCCTCCCCTCCTGCCCCTCCCTGCCTCAGAGGGCTGTGGATAGTAATTGAGATAATAAATGTGAAATATTCAGCCTTCCTAAGAAGAAAGGTGCTATGTAAATACAGTTATTACTGCTATTACGAGGATGATTGCCATATGCATACACACTGGAGTTTTCTATAATTAAGTGAAGTGCTGGGTGTGTAATGTTTAACTCTGTACCAGTGGCAGTTTCAGTGAATGGCAGTCCCAGTCTGTCAGGGGAGCACAAGTACCTAGAGGAAGGGACTGGATCTTGAGTCCCTGAGTTGGTTTGTTCCACCTTCTTTATTGCCATCCGTCTGGGCTCCAGAGCTGCCTGCCCTGGTTCCCACAGAGCTGGTGCTGTTGCCTGCACCCCTCACTCCCTTCTCTTGCCTGTCAGGACAACACTCGCATCTCCTCAGCCGGGTGCCTGGGGGAACTGTGTGCCTTTCTCACTGAAGAGGAGCTTAGCGCCGTTCTTCAGCAGTGCTTGCTGGGTAGGTACACCGGAGAATTCCCCTTCAGGGACCTGGGCCTCTCAGCCCTAGCGAAGAGATCTCTCTCCCTCCCTCAGAGGATCTTTTAGCAACTGGACTGTCCTGTCCTTGGGAATCCAGCAGTTAAAGCAAAATCCAGGCCAGGTGTGGCACTCACCTGTAGTCCCAGCTACTCAGGAGGCTGAGACAGGAGGATTACTTGAGCCCAGGAGTTCGAGGGTGCAGTGAGCCTTGATCACACCCCTGTACTCCAGCCAGGGTAACAGAGGAAGACCCTATCTCTAAAACAAACAAACAGACAATACTGAGTTTGCAGTGGTTCCGTAGCCCTGAGTATCTCTGCTCAAAGAACACAGCTGTAAGCCTGGAGTGGTTCATGAGCAGGCTTTCCTTACTTTGCTTAATGTGCTGCTTTGGGGAGCTTCTTTTAATATAGCAGGGAAGTCCATGTGAGTATGGCCTGGGCTTTCCCTGTGCTCTGAATCAGCACAATGCTGTAAAATGCCAGTTGACCCCAGTTGTGTCCTTCCACCCAGCGGACGTGTCCGGCATTGACTGGATGGTTCGGCACGGTCGGAGCCTGGCACTCTCTGTGGCTGTGAACGTGGCTCCTGGCAGACTCTGTGCCGGCAGATACAGCAGTGATGTTCAGGAAATGATCCTGAGCAGTGCCACGGCAGACAGGGTAAGGCATTTGGGCACCCAGACCAGTCCTTTCCCTCCCCTAGGCCATATCCCATAGCCAGCGCCTTGTGGACACCGCACGGGCGGACCTCACACTGGGGGTTAAGAGGCTTGGATCTAATTTTACCCCTCTTGGTAACTAGCTGTCCCCTTGGACCAGCAGTTGATCCCTTTGGGCCCCAGTTTCATCATTTAACCAAGGAATTTGGGTTGAGGAATCTAGATGCCCCTTCTGGGTCAGGTCTTTGATCCCTGTTCCTGAGAAACAGTGACTGCTTCTCTGCCTCAGCCAGGGCCGCCTGTCTGAGTGAGAGCTGTCATGGTGTCCCTGGTAAGGGGTAATGTGGTGGAGGGTCCCAGAGATTGCTAGGGACTGGGCTTCTTCTGGCTCTGGGGAAGGGGCGGGGTGCCTCCCGTCTAGCGCTGTCTGTTCTCCACAGATCCCCATTGCGGTGAGCGGGGTCCGGGCCATGGGCTTTCTCATGAAATACCACATCAGGACAGGTGGAGGGCAGTTGCCGTCCAAACTCTCCAGCCTGTTCGTTAAGGTGAGTGGGGGCCAAGAATGTGTCTGACCCCTAACACCTGACTTGTGAGGAGAACACCAGCAATGCACCCTCAACTAGTGTGCTAGTTCTCCATGGACGGCCTCCAGGAGATGGCTGAACTCTTAGGGATGGAACACGGGGGGTTTCTATGTGCGCTTTACGCTGCAATAGAGCCCAACTTTTTGTCAGATTCTCAAACTGACCTGTGACTGAATCATGTTAAGAATCGCTATTTTAGACATTCTTTCTAGGCACCCTAGTTTTGTAAAATTAGATATAGACCTGGGTTCCCATCTTAATACCTCTCTCTTCCTGCCTCCCTCTTTCACCTGGCCCAGCACTTCTTGGTGTGGTTATTGTGCTGTGTGCCAGGCCCTAGTTAGGAAAGCCAAGGAATCTGCCAGCAGGGCTCCTGTGGCACGTGTGACATGGCGTGCTTCTGAAGCGTTACTGTGCACAGAAATCAGAGCCAGAGTGCA
Organism: Cacajao melanocephalus; assembly: GCA_963573385.1. Taxonomy (NCBI): domain Eukaryota; kingdom Metazoa; phylum Chordata; class Mammalia; order Primates; family Pitheciidae; genus Cacajao; species Cacajao melanocephalus. The sequence continues at coordinate 20,410 of CAUYLG010033641.1, forward strand.
TTTTAATGAGATGTGGCCATGCCTGAGACTAACCAGGTCTCATGCAGTGTCAGTGCTGCTGTGCATGGACCTTGCCCTGAGTAATGAGGTTCCCAAGGGTGACTGCCTCCCCCTGCAGCACCGGGAGCCCATGGAGTTTCTGAGGGGCCTGATTCAATTGAGCCCGCTCTGTGATGGCATCCCACTGTTCTCTCCGTGTCTGCACCTGCCTGTTCGCTTGGCACTGCCCTAAAGGTGTAGAGATGAACAAGCCATACAAGATCCCTGGAGCCCATGGGGAGGACCCTGAAATAGATAAGGTTGGCAGGGGGCATCTCTGAAGGATGACATGGGAGCTGAGACTGCAGGATGAGAAGGAGCTAACCTAGGGAGGATCCAGGGCAAGCACAGCCTAGGCCATGGGAGTAGCCAGGGCACAGGCCCGAGGCCTGGCATGTTCAAGGAAGTAAAAACGCATGCAGGCTGAGAGTAGTGAGCAAGGGGAGAGTGGCATGAGATGAGGGTGCAGGGAGCCAGGGCTGAGTCACGCTGCCACCCTCCCACAGGAGCAGTGGGGTCAGTGTCCACGCCGTAGAGAGAGTGTTGAGGCTGGACATTTGGGCTGCCTTGAGGAACAGACTGGATGTGCCTATCCAAAAGGCTGTCTGTGGTTCTCTTCACAGTGTCTGCAGAACCCATCCAGTGACATCAGGCTGGTGGCTGAGAAGATGATCTGGTGGGCAAATAAGGACCCGCTGCCTCCCCTGGACCCCCAGGCCATCAAGCCCATCCTGAAGGCTCTTCTTGACAATACCAAGGACAAGAACACCATGGTCAGGGCCTACAGCGACCAGGCGATTGTCAACCTCCTCAAGATGCGGCAGGGTGAAGAGGTGTTTCAGGTGGGAGCCGGGGCGTGCTGTGAGCATTCGTCTTTCAGCTCTTCTTCAGCATGGAAATATTTAAACCGCAGGCTCTCCTCTGCTACAGCGAATGTGCTAGCTTTCAGGAGCAGATGAAGATTTGGGTGACTGGCCTACTACCCCAAAACACACATTCTTAAGGTTTTCAGACGTCTTTCCAGAGCAGGGCCCTTTCTTCAAATAAAATCTCACATGACACCCAAACAGACAGAGCATTTCCCAGGAGAACTGCCCAGTGGAAACCCAGAGTCCTTTTCACTAAGTCCCCAGCCCACAGCAGCCTTGAAAGCCCACAAGCTGCAACTCGCACTGCCACGTCTCATGAAAAGCAGGATGGGGTCGGGTACAGTGACTCGAACCTGTAATCCCAATACTTTGGGACACCGAGGTAGGAGGATCACTGGAGCCCAGGAGTTTAGGACCAGCCCGGGCAACATAGTGAGATCCTGTCTCTACGAAAAAGAGAAAAACAAAAGCATGATGAGTGTTTTCACAGGCTTTCCCTGGATCCATCTGATTCCCTTATTTTGCCAAATTCCACCTCAGTGTCTCTAGTTCTGGGGTTAACATTCATTTTTGTCTTTCTCTGATTGGAGAATGTGGCAGCTGTATTTTCTGACCATGTTTCCTCCTGCTCATCCTTCCCCATAGTCCCTCTCCAAGATCCTGGATGTGGCCAGTTTGGAGGTGCTGAATGAGGTTAACCGAAGATCCCTGAAGAAGCTGGCCAGCCAGGCCGACTCCACGGAGCAGGTGGACGACACCATCCTGACATGAGGGGCCTGGGCCTGCAGCGTTGCCACTCCACATCTTTGCTCAATGTTTTCATTTTTGAAAATACATTTGTTCCGATGGGGAGCTTGGAAGGTGGCGTTCCCAGGAAGTATTTTAATATATCAGTAGACCACAGCCAAAGCCTTAAATCAAACCCACACACAACTGAAAATTGCCTCCTCCATCTCTTACCTTTTCCTGTGGAGAAGAGAAGGAAAAGCACACGCATGCGCCTCAGCGAGTGGCAGCCCAGGAGCTGTCTGTCCAGTTTAGCATGGCTAGGTCTGGAGCTATAATAGCAGGGTCAGACTGCGGGTTCCTCTTCTCCTGTGCTTGAGCTCTGGTTTGAGAGCTGTCGTTACCAACCTTTTGCCTAGGTCCTGAGTGGGGCACAGACGGTGGACGTCTGCCCAGTGTGGTGTGTCTTGGCTTGGCTTTTAAATATTGTGAGGCCTGGTTGGATCTGACCCCTGTCAGATGAAAATGATCCACAGCTCTGGCAGTTCCCAAGTCCAGGGAGGGGTATAGGTTTACGTGCAGGCTGTTTGAAAGAGGAATGTTGAATAAAGCTTTGATTTAATCTTGATAGAAGCAGATTTTTTAAAATCTCCAAACAGCCATTAAACATGAAGCTTCTTGCATCAGGAACAAGGGAAGGTTTGCAGCTGTTTTTGTAAGTATTCACAGTGTTCTGATTTCTGGGCATCCCTCTCCCCTGCTTTCAGAAGTCTTAGCAATCTCTCCAGACTTCTCTGTCCTGAGGTGGGGTTTTGAGGGGCATGCAGCCAGGCCTGTGATCTCCCTCAGTGTGGAGAATGAAAAGGTTGAATTAGCCACTTTCCTGTTCTGTTCTGACTTGGAAAGGTAGGGAGCTTCTGGTACTCAGGTTGTAAAGAGAAATCCAGCCCCACTGTGAATAAGAAAGAGCCACATTCCTATAGTTGAGGGACTTGCAAGAGGAAACCAAAGTTGCATTTCAGCATCTGCCTCCTTTATGAATGACTTCCTTCCTCCTGATTCTTAGAAGGCTCGTGACACACACATTCTGTCTGATGGCACACACCCTACTGGGGCTAGTGACGCAAGTTTTTCTGGTCTGTTCCCTGGCCACAATACAGGACAAACCTCTGTCACAATTACTGGCCTGAGCTGTAAAAGGAAATAAAAAGCGATGGTAGCAAACTCACTTTATGAAAGGTATAAAAATGCTATGCCAAAAAAGACAAGACTTTGGTTATTAATAATGCAGCCATGGTAGAAAGTAGGCTTGTGACTCAACACTTCTGATGAGTAAGACAAGGTGACCTCTAAGGCACTTCTGATGAGTCCTGTTTTCTTGCAGCAGACATGGTGTCAGCTGGCTGGAGGTAATTGTAGAATCCCAGAGCTGGAAGGGACCTTGAGAGGTCAGCTGAGTCCTCCTAGCCAAAACAGCCAATGGCTACAACTTTTGGTAGCCATGGTAACTGTTCTCTGCCTCTGGGATTTGGATGGTCAGCAGCATCCTCCCAGCTGCCAAGGGCATGTGTCCATCAGGCTGTCTGCAAATGTGTTCCCCTCCATTGATCAGCTGTGGGGAGATATGGGAAAAGTTCCTGTTGAGGGGCATGGGCTGGGAAACCTGTTAAGCTCTGAGGCCATCTTCACTGTTTCCTCCAGGGTCTTGGATCAGATGCTGATATCCACCTGTGGCTTTTAACCCCCTTTCTGCAACTGGCAGGGGAACCTGACATACTTAGAGGTATCAGACACTCATTAAGCAAAATCCAAAGGAAAAACGCCAGGTTCCGGTTCCAGAAACCAGAGGAGGATGAGCTCTCTCTGTTCAGATGGATGGAGGTTGACTGACAGACGGAGATGACTCAAAGGCTCCCCGAGCGTATTAAGTTGCATTCTCTGAGTCTGGAAGGAGGGGGTGTGAGCTCCCAGGAAGTGAGCCATGAAGAGCCATTGTGGACATGCCAGGGGAGCCCCCAAAAGGACTTTGTCAGCCCAAAGTCCTAGCAATTCTGAGAACAGCAGCCCAGACCAACCACCCTGGGGGACATTGAGGTTAGCAGCAGAGAAGCAAAAGCTATTTGTCCTGGAGGCTAATAGCTGTTTCGCCTTGGGCAAGTCATCTGATCTCTCTGGGCCAGTTTCCTCATTTGTACAATGAGGAATTTGGAAGAGAAGCCCTAAATATTGTTGTCAAAAGTTATTCTTTAGAGGTTAATGGTACTTAGAACAGAGGACATTTGGTTTGGTATCATTTAATCCTCTTAACAGTTCTATGAAGCAGGTTCTCAATAGTGTTTTCCAGAGAAGGAAATTGAGGCACAGAGACATCACTCGCCCAGGGTCATATGGCTAATAAATGACAGTCTGTCGGCAGACCTCCATTTTTAGCCTTTCTCTTACCTCTCCTATGCTGGCTAGTTAGCCATCAGCATTTTTCATTCTCCAGAGCAGAGCCTCCAGAACTTTCCCATCCAGGTACATACAGGAAATGACTATGTGTACACCACACTAGGTGAATGGCTCCAGCCGCCTCGCCAGGGACGCCACCCCGCCAGGCTCTACTCAGCTGCTCTGCAGGCTGTGGGGAGGAGGACCTCACTCCATTTACAGGACACTGACTGGGAAAGTGTTTAGAGAAAGCAGATTGAGGCTGGGTGCGGTGGCTTACGCCTGTAATCCCAGCACTTTCGGAGGCCGAGGTGGATGGACCACCTGAGGTAGGGAGTTCAAGACCAGCCTGACCAACATGGAGAAACCCCGTGTCTACTAAAAAAAATACAAAATTAGCCGGGCGTGGTGCCTCATGCTCGCAATCCCAGCTACTTGGGAGAGGCTGAAGCAGGAGAATTGCTTGAACCCTGGAGGCAGAGGCTGCGGTGAGCCAAGATTGCGCCATTATACTCCAGCCTGGGCAATGAACGAAACTGCGTCTCAAAAAAAAAGAGAGCACGGCCAGGCGCAGTGGCTCACGCCTGTAATCCTAGCACTTTGGGAGGCCGAGGTAGGTGGATCACTTGAGGTCAGGAGTTCAAGACCAGCCTGGCCATCATGGTGAAACCCCATCTTAAAAAGAAAAAAAAAAAAAAAGAGAAATCAGATTATTCTTAAAGACTTGCAGTGATCCTCCAGAGGAGACTGTCCCTCTGTCTCTTCCTTGTGTCTGAAAGTCAGTGACAAAGTCGTATGCCCTTAACTAATCCAGAGAAAACTGAAAAAGTTCTAAAATGAGCATTCCCAAACCTTTACCTAACTCTGGGAGCCTCAGGAATCATGGGCAGCAAGATGATTTTAAAAAGGGGGAATATTGTTAATACATGGTTCACACACTCCTTCAAGGAACCAGACCTGCAGGTACGTTCTCTTTGTCCAGAACTGTGATGCCAGAGGACTTGGGAGAGTGGCAGGGAGGCTGCAGAGTTAACAGTTTTGGGTGCAGGGACTAGAGACATTATTTGACAGATTCTGAAACACAGGAATGTTTTTCCTCAATGTATGGCTCTGTATGGATGTGTCTCAAATTGCTTCAGTGAGGAAAAAAAAAAAGGAACCAATCTAACTTAAAAGGTTTAGGTTCTAAAATATTGTGAAGGAAATGTAGATACCACATTCGAGTTCTAGTGTAGGACAGTGGAGCCACAGGGACTTCCAAGACAGGTTGGAACCTTAATTTCACTTCTTAAGACTAAGCTGTGTGACCTGGAGCATGTTCCTTAACCTCTCTGAGTGCATCCCCTCACCTTGACAGTAAGCGCAGTCTTACTGCGTTGCCTGCTGCATTGAATGACATACTGCACTTTGCACAGAGCCAGACACACAAAGGAGGTTCTGGATACATGGATGGTAGGAGTGAAACGGGGATGCTGGGGAATGAGATTTCTTTTGAGAAACTGTAAGATGATGATGATAACTAAGTGTGATTCTCCAAAACGCTGAGTGTATTATGTACCCCAGCACATGGATGGTCTCCACTGTGCATGGGCAGGGAGGCATGTGACCACCACTGTGATCAGTGCTTCCTACATATTTTATGAAGAATAAACTTCAGTTCAGGCACAGATGGAAAGGAGCATCTCTGAGGTCATGTTGGTAGAACTGGGAAAAACCCATGTTTCTTGATTCTCTGCTCACCAAGGCCCAGGGGGATTCTATAAAAATAATTTGGAAGGTAAATTTAACAAAAGAAATAAATCAGGTTCTTAGCATGTGACTGGGTTTCACTTTTCAGAAGAGGTGGAGCCCAGCTATTTCACAGGGTGGCTCTGAGCTGCCCCTAGGTTCTGTTAGGAGGGGCTTCCTGCTGCCTACCTCCGGAGAACTAGAACGGGAGTGTTGATATCAGCACAGCACAGGAAACTGGAAAAACTGGTCCAAGGGATGATTGCCTTAGTGGGATTTCTAGGTGAGACCTTCCTGATTGTGCCTGAATGCAACACCCCAGGCCCTGTCAGGTTCCCTCCTGTGAGCTATTTCTCCAGTGAGATGGCGGCCTGGTCACACCGACAATTAGTGTATGATAATCTCTCAGAGCTGTGCCCCGCAGCCCCACAAGAGAAAGCTGTGGGCTGTGAACTTATTTACCTTAGATCCTTCTTACCACTTAGATTCGCACGAAAAAAAAGGGAGCCAGGAAGCTGGGGTGCAGTAGGATTGAATCCAGCATTTCACAAATATTTTGCCCTCAAGACTCCTTTATTTATTTATAGGTAGGGTATTGCTCTGTCGTCCAGGCTGGAGTGCAGTGGTATGATCATGGCTCACTGAAGCCTTGAACTCCTGGGCTCAAGTGATGCTCTTCCCTCAGTCTCCTGAGCAGCTGGGACTACAGGCATGCACCAACATACCTGGCTAATTTTTTGTTTGTTTGTTTGAGACAGAGGTCTCACTCTGTTGCCCAGGCTGGAGTGCAGTGGCATGATCTTGGCTCACCGCAGCCTCCGCCTCCCAAGTTCAGGCAATTCTTATGCCTCAGCCTCCCGAGTAGCTGGGATTACAGGCGCCCACCACCATGCCCAGCTATATTTTTCCCCCTATTTTTAGTAGAGACGGGGTTTCACCACATTGGTCAGGCTGTTGTTGAAGCCCTGACCTCAGGTAATCCACGTGCCTTGGCCTCCCAAAGTGCTGTGATTACAGGCATGAGCCACTGCGCCTGGTCTGGCTAATTTTTAAAAGTGTTTTGTAGAGATGAGGGTCTCACTATGTTGCCCATGCTAGTCTTGAACTCCTGGCCTTAAGTCATCCTTCTGGGATTACAGGTGTGTGACTGTGCCCAGCTGGGATTCTTTCATATTTTGAAATTTTTTTGAGGTCACCAAAGAGCTCTTGTGTATATCTATCTTACCTATTGATATTTGGCATCTTACAGGTCAAAACCATACTAGGCACAGTGGCTCACGGCTATAATCCCAACACTTCAGGAGGCCAAAATGGGAGGATGTCTTGAGGCTGAGAGTTCAAGGCCAGCCTGGGCAACATAGATCCTTGTCTCTACAGAAAATTAAAAAAAAAAAAAAAAAGCTGGGCATAGTGGCTTATGCCTGTAATCCCAGCACTTTGGGAGGCCAAGGCAGGTGGATCACAAGGTCAGGAGTTTGAGACCAGCCTGGCCGACATGGAGAAACTTGTCTCTACTAAAAAATAAAAAATTAGCTGGGTGTAGTGGCACGCACCTGTAATCCCAGCTACTCGGGAGGTTGGGGCAGGAGAATCGCTTGAACCTGAGAGGCAGAGGTTGCAGTGAGCTGAGATCATGCCACTGCACTCCAGCCTGGGTGACAGAGTGAGACTGTCTCAAAAAAAAAAAAAAAATAGCCGGGCACGGTGGTTTCTATCTGTAATCCCAGCACTTTGGGAGGGTGAGGTAAGCAGATCACTTGAGGTCAGGAGTTCCAGACCAGTCTGGCCAACATGGCAAAACCCCATCTCTACTAAAACCACAAAAATTAGCAGGGCGTGGTGGCATACACCTGTAATCCTAGCTTCTCGGGAGGCTGAGGCAGAATTGCTTGAACCCAGGAGGTGGAGGATGCATTGAGCCAAGATTGTGCCACTGCACTCCAGCTCCAGCCTGGGCGACAAAGCGAGACTCCATCTCAACAACAACAACAAAATAGCCAGGCATGGTGGTGTGTGCACCTGTAGTCCCAGCTACTCAGGAAAGTGAGGTGGGAGGATCGCTTGAGTCCGGGAGGTCAAGGCTGCAGTGAGCTATGATCATACCACTACACTCCCAGCCTGGGTGACTGTCTCAAAACCAAAAAGAATCAGAATTGGTCAAGTGGCATTGTTCCACATTTTTGCAGGTCTCTAACTCTGGATTCACATGTCAGCTCTGCATTTGGCCTGCTGTGATATCACGCATCATGTAGGCTCTGGCAAACACTGTATACTTGTAAGCAAATGAAAGTGAAAAAGGCAAATCACATCTGAGTATTATGAATATGTTTTGGCTTTGCAGATCCTTTGAAAGAGTCCTGGCTGGGCGCAGTGGCTCACGCCTGTAATCCCAGCACTTTGGGAGGCTGAGGCGGGTGGATCACCTGAGGTCAGGAGTTCGAGACCAGTCTGACCAATATGGTGAACCCCCATCTCTATTATTTAAAAAGAAAGAAAAAAAAAAGAGTCCTAGGGAGCCCTGCGGTCCTCAGACCACACTTGCAAAACCACCTGATGTAATAATATAAAAGTTGAGTGAGAAAATTCCTACTAAATGGTTTGAAGTCAGGGTAAGAAGCTGACCTTGAGTTAGACCCCAAATCTGGCCCACACCTCAAAAAGTGAACTCAAGAGGGTTCAACTAATTGTTTCTGACATTCTTTCCAACTCTCAAGTTCTATGTGTGGGTTCACTTTAACTCGGTATCAAGCACCTACCGTGTACTGGGTCTCCAGAGGACACAAAGATGAAGATATTGTCCCTGGAATCATGAAACTTGTGTTCATTAGATTTCTGGGGGCCACATAAAGGCGGTACAAGGCCCATTGCCAAGTCTTTTGATGTGGCATCAGGCTTGCAGTTGTGGGGGAAAGGGCCCGTTTCCACTTCCATCAGAGAGATCAAGTGCCATAGCCTCTCCTCCTTCCCTTGTGGATCAGTATGCTGAGTGGTGCCCCATCTTGCTCCTAATTTAAGGTCCCTGTTGGTCAGTTTACCTGCTTGTCTGAGTTCTGATTCACCACCCACTGCTACCTTCCTGGGTGATCACAGCACACTTTCCCTCCCTTGCTACCTATCACTTAGCAGCTTTGAAATCCATGTTGCTGACCGAAATCTGGATTTCACAGGTCCCTGCAACCTCCACCGCACTGACCTTCATCCCTGACTATTACCCTTGAGGTCCACCTCTCTTTTACCCACTTTGCCTTCCGGTTGGTGACACGTTACTTCCCAGCTGTTGTCAAGAGTTAAGCTCTTTGAAGTGCACTTAGCCATCCTCCCTCTGAATATTCACTTATTATTATTCCCTGGCTGCCAATCCTCTACTTCCACTATCCTGAAAAATATTTCATCAGTCTTGCTGTTTCTCTCTTAATTCACCGCCAAACCTCCTGCAGCCCCAATGGCTTCACTGTCTGCTTCTGCAAACCTCAGTGTGTCCTGCTTTAGTTTTCTCCTTGGACATACTTGTTGCCTGTATTCCCTATCAATCAGAACGGAAGTGCTAAGAAAGCTTTTAACATTTTAAAATGTTACTGCTGAATCCTCAGCTCCTAGATCAACATCTGGCATACAGTAGGTCATCAAATATTTGTCAAGTGAATGAGTGACTTGTTCCCCCACTAAACTGTAAACTCCATGAGGACAGGAGCTTGGTTTTGTTCATGTTATAGCCTCTAGGTCCAGCACAGTGCATAACACCTAGTAACCGTGCAAATATTTACTGAGTTAAGGAATGAATCTAGTTACCAGGTAAATTACATGATTTCTTTTTTGAATCTGCTTTGTCTGGTTGATATTGTTTGTGTATTGCCTTTTGCATCTGTCCCTGTTGTTACCTTACACCTAGGCTTCAGCAATAACCTTTAAAGCTCTGCAGCTGAAATCCATCCTGCATACTCCTGTCAGATTACTTCGCTAAAATAGTATTTTGAAATTGCTTCTCTGCTCAGAAACTTTCAATTGCCTCCTTACTGTGTTAATAGTTTCTAATGTGCACACAGGTGGTGGTATAAAAGTTCATTTGTAAGTTAGCTGTTCAGAGCAGTGGAACAAAGTTTCCAATCACAGGACACATTGATACTTAAGGTCACAAAAGTTTACATACGTATATGGTGAGAAGGAGAGAGACAGTTTAACATAACTCATCATGGAACTGTAGTTTAAATAAATCTATAACAATGTTTCCGGAGGAAAATGTGCTGAGAGATTAATTTTGAGATGCCAGGCACATACCCTGACCTGCAGGGAATTCCCCTTCCAAGCCAAAATTGATGATTCTCATAGGCTGTGACAGCAGCTGTCTAAATAGACACTCAAAGCCCTCATATTCCAGTGCCATCATGAAATCTTTATGATGAAATCTTCTCCCCATCATTCTAGCTAAAAGTGATAGCTTTCCTCCTCTGAAGTCTAGACTGCGTATTTGACAGCTTTCTATCTACTGTATTGTCTTATATTTTCAATTTCCTCATGAGTATGTCTTAACTCTGAGGAGGCTGTAAACTGGAGGGAAAAGGCTGTTCTTATACCCTCTGCAATCGGTGGCACATAAGCACTCATTAAACAGTTACCAAAGAAATGAAGAATTCATGCCGATTGCTTTCCAGATGACATATCCAGGCAAAGTCAGGAATCTGGTTTTAATGGCCAATTTTGATTTATTTCCCAAAAATACCCTGCAGCCTTATTATCAGGAAGCTGGAAACGTGTGCTATAGTCTACAACAGGAAATGGCTCAAAGTATGAATGAGTCAGTGCAAAATGACCTTGAGTAACATTGGTTACTGTCAGTCACATGCCTACACGTGCCAGGTAATTTACAAACATACCTCTAAAACAACCATTCTGTGAGGAAACGGGCTCTGAGATAGTGTGATGTGACTTAGATCTAAGATCACAAAGGTTTTAAGGGATGGAGGCCAGGATTCCAAAGTTAGCATTGAAACCAGTCTTCCTGACTCCAGCCAAGGCTGTGAAGATGAGCTGGGAGGACCTACTGCCTCACTGGCTGGTCAGGGCTGGGCAACTTCCTTCTCACCCTATAGTTCCTAAAACTGCTGAGTCAGAGGATGGCCCCAACCTTCCAGACCAAGGGGGACTTTTCTATTATCAGGAGCACATGAGCAGCTCTTCTCCCTAGCCAGTACCTTCAGATTCCAAGCTCATGTTCTTTAGACATCGCCACACTGATTCTCGGCTCCTGGAAAAACACCTCAAGGCTTGAGTCAGACACTCCTTGTGTTGTTCAATGATCCCACCAGCAACAATGTTTATAATAACCAAAAAACATAAACATGAGTGTTTAATAACAGAGTGGTTAATTACAACCATCAGAGTACCATACCACGCAGCTGTTAAATGATACAAGTGTACTGTTAAAGAGAAAAAGCAAGGTACATACATATATGTTTGTACAGGCAAAGGAAATTCACTGAGGGCACTTATTCATTCAACAAGTTTGTGTTAAGCATTTTAAGGTTACCTGTTAAAACTTAACAGGGTTTACCTGTGGAGTGCTTCAGAAGGAAAAATAGTAACTTGTACTTTTCAGTAAACTTCTGCACGTAATTTTAAGGACAAGCATAGCTTTTTTTTTTTTTTTTTTTTTTTTTTGAGACGGAGTTTCGCTCTTGTTGCCCAGGCTGGAGTGCAATGGCACGATCTCTGCTCACTGCAACCTCCGCCTCCCGGGTTCAAGCGATTCTCCTGCCTAACCTCCCGGCATTGTTTTTTATAAAATCGAAAGAAAAGGAAGTTTGATAGAAAAGTAGAAATATCCAACAAATACCCGCCTGGAAAGGGACAGGGCTGTAAGAAATAGGAGCTTAAAACTCTCTGCAGTTGTGCGGTGAGGATGGCCGTGGAGGCATACTACTTTCAGGTGTTTCAGGTCGGGCAGGTGGGAACTCACTCTAAAACGAGAAACCGGGGGCTGATGATAAAATGCACATGCTTTGCTTCTGGCGGCCCAGGTCTTTCTAGCCGCAGATTCTGAGATGTGTATCTGCAGGTGGTGGGAAGCGGTTGCGTTCGGTCTCCGAGGTGCGCCTTGCACAATGGGTCATTCAGCTCCCAGGCTCGGCTCCAAGCTACACGAGACTCTGAACCTAGACCACTCCCTCCCCTCCACCAAAGAGGCAACGTGGGCTCCTGGAGGTCACAGCGCTGGGATGGGGTTTCGACCCCGCGCTGCCCTCAAAGCCCACAGCCTCGCAGCTCTGCTCCCGCCAGCAGCTCCAGTTCTGCGTAACTCGGCAGCCGTCCACCGCCCTCGGGGTCCAGTTCACAGGCTCAGGGCCGGGGCCAGCTCCGCGGGGGCAGCGTCGGTGCGGAAGGGGCGGGGTGCCGGGCCTTCCCACGCGACTCTGCCTTCCATGTCCCCAGCCCCGGACTCGGGAAACTCGGAGCTCGCGTGAGCCCCGCCCCACGGTCGCGGCGTGCCTGTCATTTCCTCTGCAGGGCTTGCAGGTCTCGAAGATGAGGGAGAGACAACGTCCACGGCCGGGCTTCTCCAGCAACTTGGGCTTCTTTCAGCTGGGACTCGACAGCGGCTCGGCTCCGCCAGCTCTCAGCGCCGCCAGCTCTCAGCGCCGCGGACAGCGGCTGCGACGCTCCAGGAGGACACGCCAGGAAGACGAGCCCGCGCTCGCCGGGGCTCCGCCAGGGCGCGTGCGCGGGGCGCGCGCGCGGCGAGGGCGCGGCAGGCTCGGGCTGCGGCTGCGCAAGGCGGTGCCAGACGCTGCGCCTGCGCAGTGGCGGGGCGGGGCGGGAAGAAGGGAGGCGGTGGCAGCGGCGGCGGCTGCTGAGGAGGAGGAGGAGGGGGAGCGGAGGGAGGTGTTTCTGTCAGTTCCGGCTGTTTGTTCGGGAAGTGGATCCGCCGCTGCCGGAGCAGCCCGGAGGGAGCTGCGGATCGCGAGGCCAGTACCGACCCCGCCCGCCCGCGCGCACCGCCCCCGCCCGCCATGGCCCGGGACTACGACCACCTCTTCAAGCTGCTCATCATCGGCGACAGCGGTGAGGGCCGCAGCGGCCAGAGGCGGCGCGGGCCCTGCCGGGCGCGGCCCGCGGGGGCCTCGGGGCGGCAGGCGGGCGGGGAGGTGCCGGCCCGCGCGGGGCGGGCGGGCGGGGCTGCCCGGCGGTCTGGGCTCCAGGGGCGCGCCGAGGGCCTCCGGGCTGCGCCGAGGGGAGGTTGGGGCGCGGGGCGAAGGGGCCGAGCGCGCCGGGTCCAGTCACCGCGCCTGCCCCTGCTTCACGTGTGACCTTGGTCAAGTCGCGCGATCTCTGGAGTTGGAGAGACCTGGGTTCGAGTCTCGGGACTACCAGCTGCCTCTCGCTGACCTTGGGCAAGTTGCTTCGCCGTCCTGAGCCTCAGTTCCCTCATCTGAGAAGTGGGGACGTGCCTTGCTGGGTGGTGTAAGGATTCCATGGGATAAAGTAGGAAAAGTGCTCAGCGTCCTACCCGGTAAAGTAAGCTCGAAATAAATGTTCACTATTGTCATTATCATCAGTATCCTTTGTAAGTGTCAGTTTCTTCCCATCTAAAAAGAGGACGTTCTCAGAACCTGCCTCATGGGATTGCCATGAGGTTTAAATGAGGTAAGGCGGGTAAAGCGCTTTGCACAGGTCCTGGCACATTCCTGCTGAATTATTGTTATATCTCTGCATGGTTCAGTTTCCTCATCTGTAAAATGGAATGATAGTTGGATCTGCCTTATGGGGTTGATGGGAGTATTCAGTGAGATTGTGCAGTGTTGTACACAGCTCCTGGCACACAGTGAGTCGTCACTGTTTGCTGTTTGGCTACTATATACAGAGGGGTCCTGGGGGTGTGGCAGCCAAAATTATAAAAGTGCTTTGGCCACACGCACACTACTTGAGGACTCCTGATCACTGCTGTAGCTCCAGTGCCTAGAACAGTGCCTGGCTCCCAGTAAGTGCTTAAGACATATTTGCAGAATGAATGAAAATTACGTGTCCTTAGAAAAGATAGACTGGTTTCTGGGACAAGATGGACAGTTTTGGAGCTGTTTGGAGTATGACAGGTAAGCAGGTTTATGGAGTGACCAACAGCTCAGGGAGGCAGGCCCCAGAAGGTTTATGAGAGCGTAGCTGAGATGCTGGGGTTATACAATGTCCATGAAAGAGTCTCGGAAGCATGCTCAGTTTGTAGACCAAACCTGAGCTGAGTGTGGGGGGGGATGTCATGTGATTGGAGGCAGAGGCCATGAACTGTTAAGGAAAGGAGATCAAATCAAGTGAGTGGTGAGACCCGGGGTGTCTGAGTGCTGGGTAGCAGTGTCAGAGCTGGGTCAGGGAAGTGAGTGATTTTAGCCTCATTTGTAAAGCTGGATAGAGATGTGGTTGGTGGTTTGGATCAGGTGAAGGATGGCTGAGGTTTCCATGGCTGCTGGAGGAGAAGAGAGGTAAGGGGGAAAGTTGGGGACTAACCAGGTAGATGGAAGAGTTACTGTGTTTGGGGAAGGAGTTAGGGAAAGGACTGATTGGTTATGTTTTGAATGAAACGAAACCAGGCAAGCTGGAGTGTTCTCTTGGAGATGGCCTTCAGCTTTCTTTAGGGTCTTGAGGCTTCTTCCTCTACATGATCTGCTTGCAGTCCTGGCCTGGGTTCTGAGGGACTGGCACAGGGCCATTTCTCTCTTTTTGGAGTGACAGTCAGCCTGCCATGGTCGGGAGCTTTTATCCCTCTGCAAGACATCTCGGACCTCTGCATTGATATCCAACAGTGAAAAGCCTAAACTCAGCAGGAAGATGGAGCTTGTTGGCGCTTCTCCTCTGTAAAACCCAGGGGATGGGTTTGGCCTGCTTTCTCACAGTACGTTTTGTATGATGAATTGATTTTTCTCTTCGAAGTCAGGTGTGGGAGAAGACTCACTGGGTCAAGATTTATGTGGTGTAGCCTAGGTCAGTCATGTAGGCGTGGGTTGTAGAAGAGATAGACGCTGTGCTCTTTGATTTCTCCTGACAGAGAGATACTCAAAGCTGGGAGATGGTAGCCGTGGAAGTCCAAACTAAGCTTTGGCGGCCGAGCACAGAGACTGACATCACGTACTCCCCTGAACTGGGCTTCTTGTGCAAATGCCTCCTTAAGGTATATTGAATGATTTCACAGATGCTTATTCTTGCCCACGGCCTGTGTGGTTTGTCAAATAAGGAAACTAAGGCTTAAGGCCAGGTGTGGTGGCTCACGCCTGTAATCCCAGCATTTTGGGAGGCTGAAGTGGGCAGATCACCTGAAGTCAGGAGTTTAAGACCAACCTGGCCAACATGGCAAAACCTCGTCTCTACTAAAAACACAAAAGTAGCTGGGCATGGTGGAATGTGCCTGTAATCCCAGCTACTTTGGAGGCTGAGGCAGGAGAATTGCTTGAACCTGCTAGGCAGAAGTTGCAGTGAACCAAGATCTTGCCATTGCACTCCAGCCTGGGCGACAAGAGCGAAATTCCGTCTCAAAAAAAAAAAAAAAAGGAAACTAAGGCTCAGAGGAGGTGACTGACTTGCCCAAAATCACACAGCTCAGCAGAGGCAAAGCCGGAGCTACTACACCTCAATGCTAATATGTGTGCAAGCAGCTGGTGTCAGGGCTGGCAAACAACAGGCCCTCCATGAGTGCTGGTTTGTTTCTTCATACATCTAGAGTTCTGCCCACTCTGCACATTGTGCATGCTTCTGCAGTGGACTCCCTCAACTTCTGCATCTCTTCGTTATGCCTGAGTTTCTTTACTTTCTTTACTTTCCCTTATACTCTCTGACACTGGCTCTGATTTGTAACAGCATTTCATCTGCATCCCTCAGATCAGCCATCCTCATTTGGAGATGGAGTTAGCACTTCACTTAACAGATGAATAAACTGAAGCTAAGAGAGGGGGCGTGACTTGTGTGAGGTTATACAGTGAGGTAGTGGCTGAGGCAGGATTAAAAATGAGAACATGGCTGGGCACAGTAGCTCATCCCAGTGCTTTGGGAGGCTGCGGTGGGAGGATCACTTGAATTTGAGACCAGCCTGGGCAACATAGTGAGACTCCCATCTAAAAAAAAAAAATCAATTGGGTGTGGTGGTGCAAACCTATAGTCCCAGCTACGTGGGAGGCTGAGCCAGGAAGATTGTTTTAACTCAGGAGTTGAAAGTTACAGTGAGTTATGATCACAACAACTGTACTCCAGCCTGGGTGACATAGTGAGACACTGTCTCAAAAATTAAAAAAAAAAAGGCTGGGCGTGGTGGCTCATGCCTATAATCCCAGCATTTTGGGAGGCTGAGGCGGAGGGTCGCTTGAGCCCAGTAGTTTGAGACCAGCCTGGGCAACATAGGGAGGTCCTGTCTCTACAAAAAATAAGAAAATTAGCTGGGCGTGGTGGTGCACGCCCGTAGTCTCAGCTACCTGGGAGGCTGAGGTGTGACGATCTCGAGTCTGGGAGGTTGAGACTGCAATGAGCTGTGATTGCGCTGCTGCACTCCAACCTGAGTAACAGAGCAAGACCCTGTTTCAGAATTTAAAAAAATTGAGAACACTTCACTGAAAGGTCTAGGGCTCTTCAAGAGATGGAACTGAAACAGAGAGGAGTGAGGGGACCAGAGCCCAGGCAGGAGCAGGGCAAGGAGAAGACGTGTGTGCGGCTGGTGTGGTGAGGACCAGATATAGCAGCCAGGGGTAAAGGCCGGGTGCTGTGGCTCACTCCTATAATCCCAGCACTTTGGGAGGCTGAGGCAGGCGGATCACTTGGGGTCAGGAGTTGGAGACCAGCTTGGCCAACATGGTGAAACCGTGTCTGTACTAACAATACAAAAAAATTAGCCGGATGTGGTGGCGGGTGCCTGTAATCCCAGCTACGCTGGAGGCTGAGGCAGGAGAATCGCTTGAACCTGGGAGGCAGAGGCTGTAGCTGAGATCAGGCCGCTGCATCCCAGCCCGGGCGGCAGAGTGGGACTCATCTCAGACACAAAAAAAGGCTGAACATGTTGGCTCACACCTGTAATCCTGGCCCTTCGAGAGGCCAAGGCGAGCGGATCATGAGGTCAAAAGATCAAGACCATCCTGGCCAACATGGTGAAACCCCGTCTCTACTAAAAATACAAAAATTAGCTGGGCATGGTGGCAGTCTCCTGTAATCCCAGCTACTCGGGAGGCTGAGGCAGGAGAATTGCTTGAACCCGGGAGGCAGAGGTTGCAGTGAGCCGAGATCGCGCCACTGTACTCCAGCCTGGTGACAGAGTGAGACTCTGTCTCAAAAAAAAAAAAAAAAAAGATGACGGGCTGGACTGGTTGGGGTTACACTGATGTGGGCCTTGGGCAGCCTCACCGGTAGCTATGGTTAAGGCTGATGGGTGCCCTCTGCTCCCGCCCTGACACTGGTGCTGTGGGGTAATGGCTGCAGCTCGTGTTTCTGAGGAAGCTTCTTCTAGGGATATTTAGGGGTAGCATTTCTTGGGGTGGGTTTCTGTTCCCTTCAAAGGGAGAACAGTGTTAGAGATTGGTGTTGGGTCCAGAGCAACAGATAATGTGGTGATGGTTGTGGTCTTCTGCAGCCTAGTGGCTTTTAACTGCTCTGCCGAGGCGTCTGGGGACAGTGTGGAGACCTGGAAAGGGCAGGCTGGAGGGGACGCTGCTGTGTCATTGCAGAGAGAGCTGTGCTAGACATGGGATTTGGGTAAAGCTTGAATGAAGAAAAGGATTCTGCTGCCTTGCAGAAGTTTGGAAACCCCTGCTCAGGCGCCTGCCGAGCTGCAGTGGTAGTGCTAGATAGCAGAGCCATCAGCGCGGCGGGCATTTGTTTAGGCAGAAATTCATTAAGCAGTGTTTGGTTGGCACCTACTAAGTGCTGGGGCTGGCTTATAGCACTGTGAATGCACAGGGTGGGTGAGGCGAGGGCTCTGTCCTAGAGGAACTTCCCGACTCAAGCTTTTCGCTGAGTAAGCTGGACCCAGAAGGCTCCAGGAGGAAGCAGAGGAGGCGGTGAGGCCAGTGTGGTGCTGGTGCTGGGCAGAGCGCTGTGAAGGACCCAGCCTGGGACTCGGGCTCTCCTTGGGCTCAGCAGGAAGCCTCATGGCGGAGCAAGGAGGAAGTGGCTCTGAGCATGAGTGCTGCGGGCCCGGGGCTGAGCAGTATCTGCCTGCCCAGGAGAGCCTCACACCAGCCTGTCTACGAAAATAAGATGCAGGCTTACTCAGTGAAACAAGTTCTTCTGGGCATCCTGGGGCAGCCCACTCACCGGGAGAAGTTCCCAGAAGGGATCTTTAGAGGACTGCCCAGAGAGGATGCTGAGTTAGGCTTAGGGAAATACAGCTGCAACAGTAGTTTGCCACTTTGGTTACCTGGGGGTGTGGGGGTGGAGGCAGTGCCCTTTTTGAGAATCTGATAAAAGCTGTGAGGGCCGACTGCAGTGGCTCACGCCTGTTAGCCCAGCACCTTGGGAGACCGAGGCGGGCAGATTGCTTGAGGCCAGGAGTTTGGGACCAGTGTGGGCAACATAGTAAGACACCATCTCTACAAAAATTTTTTTTAAAGTTTGCTGGGTGTGGTGGCACATGCCTGTAGTCCCAGGTACTTGGTGATTTCAAGGTTAGAATGAGCTGTGATCGCACCACTGCACTGCAGCCTGAGTGACAGAGTAAGGCCCTGTCTCTCAAAAAAAAAAAAAAATGCTGTGGGCTTCTCCTGCAAATAGACACCTAGGCTCAAAATCTGCGCTTTGTTTCAGGGGGTTTCATAGCTTTCATGGCATTTTCATTGAAAATCTAACAGGAGTGAGATGTAGGAGCCCCCACAGAGTCATTTTTTCCCCCCTTCCTGAACCAGAGACCAGACTTCCAGCAGTGTGTATTGGGAGGAGTGTTAGCGCTCTGGAGGAGTCCGGCCTGGACGCAGATCTCAGCTTTACTGCTTCTCTCAGAGGCACTTAGGCCGGCCACTCAGCAGCACTGAGCCTGGGCGTCCTCATCTCAAGAGATGTGGCCGGAAATATAATCAAGGAGGTATCCAAGGGCTTACCACACAGATGGCCAGATGTATGTGAATTCTTTGTGGTCGATTAACTGCGTGGTGTCAGGGTTGTTGGAGACTGGGGATGGGTTAGGAGGACATGGGACAGGTGCAGTTGGCAGGCTGAAAGTACTATGAGTTGAAGTTAAGGGGACAGGTCTGGGCGCAGTGGCTCATGCCTGAATTCCTGGCACTTTGGGAGGCCTAGGCGGGAGGGTTGTTTGAGGCCAGAAGTTTGAAACCAACTTGGACAACATAACAAGACCTTGTCTCTACAAAAGATAAAAAAAAATTAAGCCTAGGCAACATAGCAAGACTCTGTCCCTGCTAAAAATAAAAAAATTAGCTGGGTATGATGGTGTACACATGTGGTCCCAGCTACTCGGGAGGCTGAGGCTGGAGGATCACTTGAGCCTAGGTGTTTGAGGCGGCAGTCAGCTATAATTGCACCACTGCACTCCAGCCTGAGTGAGTGAATGAGACCCCATCTCTTTACAAAAAACATGGGAGAGGCCAGATGTATACCTGTTTGTGCTCTAAGCAGCCAGGAGCTGCTGTGGCTGGTGCATGGTCTGAGCACATGTGGGCTGTTGCCCTGATGGGTATAAGGCAGACCCTCCATTCCGCCAGCCCACCCAGTGGGGCTATCAGCCTGGAAGATGGAGGCCATTGAGTTCTAGCTGTGTGGGCCTTGGTTTCCTCACCTGCAAAATAGCCTTGGTGATATCAAGGGTCCCTTCCCGCTCTTCAGTTCCTCATTCCGGGCTGCTCCCTAACTCATGTGCCATAATGTGGCATGCACTTTTCTAGGGACTGTGTTGTAGATGCACTTGGGAGCTGTTCCGTGTGATTGACCTTCATTCTACTTTGTCTCCTGGCATCTCCCTTTGGGCCAGCCCTCAGCCCAGGGCCTGCACACCAGTCCCTTTCTCATCTCTCCCCCAGGGGATTTGGGAACAGCTTGTCTTACACAAGGACGAAGGAAAAGGTCAGGGATCGAGCAGAAGAGATGTTCTTGGTGTGTGGCTGCTCAGGGAGGTGGAAAGAGCATTGAGAAGTCAGCTGGGTCCCACTGAGCTTCTTAAGAGTTGAGACTCAGGCATCTTCTCCCAGAAGAAGGGCTGGGGCTGGAGGGAGGGGACCCACCTGCCCCCCTCATCGCAGTGCTTTCTCTCTTGCAGGTGTGGGCAAGAGCAGTTTACTGTTGCGTTTTGCAGACAACACTTTCTCAGGTGAGTCCTCCCCTGCAGTCCTGCCGGGGGGTCATTTTTGTTTGTTTGTTTGTTGACATCCCCTCCCTGGCACCGGAACACACTTGCCTCTGCCTAATGTTGGGAACTGTCTCATTCTGGTTGCCAGAGGAGGGAAGAAGATGGAGTGGGCCTTAGGACCTTGTGGAGCTTCCGTCAGAAGCCTCTGTGGTCTGTCTTAATGTACCTGCTCACCAAAACCCTTTGGCTAGCCCATCATTTTCCCACCCAGGGTCCAAACAGGAAGGTTACCATAACAGTGTCTAAGGGTGCCATCTGGGCGCAGTCCCTGCTCCTGCCCCCTGTGCCGCCCTGGCAGCCTCTGGTCAGAGTGTGTCTTTCCAGCTCCTTTCTGCGTTCCACATGCAGGCCGTTGGGTTCATTTGTGTGGGGGCGCTTTCTGTGCTTGGGTGCACCACACAGTGCACTGACAGTGCTCTTACATCGTGCCTGGCTTCTGGCTGTGTCTGTTTTCAGTGATGCCTAGCTACTTGGGCTTTAGTCTATATTTACTCTTTTTTTTTTTTTTTTTTTTTTTTTTTTTGATTTTGAGTCTTGCCCTGTCTTACAGGCAGGAGTGCAGTGGCGATATTTTGGCTCACTGCAACCTCCACCTCCTGGGTTCAAGCAGTTCTCTTGTCTCAACTTACAAAGTAGCTGGGACTACAGGTGCCCGCCACCATACCCAGCTGCTTTTTGTATTTTTAATAGAGACAGGGTTTTACCATATTTGTCAGGTTGGTCTCAAACTCCTGACCTCAGGTGATCCACCCACCTCGGCCTCCCAAAGTGCTGGGATTACAGGTGTGAGTCATAGAGCCTGGCTGATATTTATTCTTGTGTGTTTGTTTCTGTAGAAGTGGGGTTACCGGTTGCAGGGTGTATGCACCGAAAATTTTCATAGGTACTGCCAACCTGTTTTTCAAAGAAGCTGAAGTAACTTAATTCATACTCCCACTGAAGGGTGGAAAGTGCCCCTTGTCAACCCTGATCAATGCTGGATCTTAGTAGCTGTCTTCATTCTTGTTGAGCTGATAGGCAGAAGGGGCTAACTTGTTTACCTTTGTTTTTTCCTAATCACTGGTAAGATTAAGCACTTTTTTTTTTTTTTTTTGAGAGGGAGTCTTGCTCTGTTGCTGGGTTGGAGTGCAGTGGTGTGATCTTGGCTCACTGCAACCTCCGATTCTCTGGTTCAAGCAATTCTCCTGCTTCAGCCTCCTGAGTAGCTGGGATTATAGGCATGCGCCACCACGCCCAGCTAATTTTTGTATTTTTAGTAGAGGCAGGTTTTCACCATGTTGGCCATGATGGTTCCGATCTCCTGACCTTGTGATCAGCCCACCTCAGCCTCCCAAAGTGGTGGGATTACAGGTGTGAGCCACTGTGCCCAGATGAACACATTTTTGTTAAAAACATCAGGTTCATTATAGATGCTTTGGGTGGAGTTGGTGTCTCTGATTGATTGTCTTGTGGAATATTCCCTTTGACATGGCTGAGCTGCTTTTAGAAAGTGATTCCATGGCTGACGTTCTCTTGGTGGAGAAGTGGATTTTGCCCCCCACTTCTTTCCTTGACACTGGCCCTGCATCCTCACTGGTGGTGTGGTGTTGGAAAGCAATGGCTTCTCTGTGTAGCCTTGAGCCAGTGACTAGGCCTCAGTTCATCTGTAAAGTAGAAATCATAATGGTCCTTCCCCCATGGGGTTGTTATAGGATGACCTGAGATAGCACAGGTTACAGTGCCTGGGACTAAGTAATTGCTCAATAAATGCCAGCTATTTGTTGTAAATGGCTGATACCTTCTGTTCAAGAATGATAACTGATTAACAGCCTCTAATTATGCTGAAAAATGTTCCTCTTCCTCCTTAATGCCCCTCTTCCTCCCCATCCAATCAGGATTTGATGCTTGGAGGGCTCGTTTTTGCAATCTATTCCTACTTTCTATTTCTACTACCAGTATCTCAGTTTGCTGTTTGTTCTACCTGGAAGCATTATGGCAACCCTCACCCACCCTGAACTGCTAATGCAAGTGTCTAGCACGGTCTTTTCTCTGTTTAAAAATAGCGGCCCCTGCTGGGCGCAGTGGCTCACATCTGTAATCCCAGCACTTTGGGAGGCCGAGGCAGGCGGATCATGAGGTCAGGAGATTAAGACCATCCTGGCTAACACCGTGAAACCCCACCTCTACTGCAAATACAAAAAAAAAAAATTAGCCAGGTGTGGTGGCACGTGCCTGTGGTACCAGATACTTGGGAGGCTGAGGTAGGAGAATCACTTGGACCCGGGGGGCGGAGGTCATGGTGAGCGGAGATTACACCACTGCACTCCAGTCTGGGCGACAGAGTGAGACTTTGTCTCAAAAACAAAACAAAACAAAAAAAACAGTGGCCCCTCTCACCTGAGCAGAGTTTGCAGTAAGGTTTTTCACTGGGACACTGTTGACCTTTTGGGCCCTGTGATTTTTGTTGTGGGGCTGTCCTGTGTGTTGAAGGATGTTGAGTGGCATCCCTGGCCTCTACCCACTGATTGCCGGCAACACTTCCCCTCCCTGTGCTGTGACACCCTAAAATGCCTCCAGACATTGCTGAGTGTCCTTCGGAGGGACAGAGTCATCCCAGCTGAGAACCACCGGCCTTCACGGTCTGTTTCCGGTTCACCTTTCCAGCTTCACTACTAGCTGGTCATTCTTTTGTTCTTTGGCTTGTTTGTTACCCCCCAGAGCCTAACTATGTGAGGCGTACTCCTTGGTGTTCCAAAGTTCTGGTTGTGGGTTTGCCTCGGCTATTTGCCTTTGAGTGGGACATCTTTTCCCTACCTAATCTCAACCTTTGAAGTGTTACCTGTTCTTTCAAGCTAAGCCCAGATACGACATCCTGAAGCCTGCCTTGTTCTCCACCCCACCTTGGAATTTGACCTTTCCGACGCCCTTGCCACATTTCACATAATTGTGTCTGTGCGTGGTACTTCCTGCACTGTTACAACGTAAGCCCCAAATGTAGTGAGAAGTTGTGCTGTTCCTAGTGTCAGGCTTTGGAAGGCTGGACTGGACAATGACTCCAGCTAGAAATTGTCCTCCAGTCCATCTTTCAGGCTGGGCGTGGTGGCTTGCGCCTATAATCCCAACACTTTGGGAAGTCAAGGCAGGTGGATCACTTGAGGTCAGGAGTTTGACACCAGCCTGGGCAACATGGTGAAACCCTGTCTCTACTAAAAATAGAAAAATACGGGCTTGGTGACTGATGCCTGTAATCCCAGCACTTTGAGAGGCCTAGGCGGGTGGATCACGAGGTCAGAAGTTCGAAACCAGCTTGGCCAAGATGATGAAACCCCATCTCTACTAAAAATGCAAAAATTAGCCAGGTGCGGTTGCAGGAGCCTGTAATCCCAGCTACTCAGGAGGCTGAGGCAGGAGAATCGCTTGAACTCGGGGGGCAGAGGTTGCAGTGAGCTGAGATCGTGACATTGCACTCCAGCCTGGGTGGCAGAGTAAGACTCTGTCTCAAAAAAAAAAAAAAAAAGTCTAGGCGAGGTGGCTCACACCTGTAATCCCAGCACTTTGGGAGGCGGAGGCTGGCGGATCACGAGGTCAGGAGTTAAAGACCAGCCTGGCCGTCTCTTCCAAAAAAAAAAGAAAAGCAAAAAGAATTTAGCTGGGTATGGTGGCGCATGCCTGTAGTCCCAGCTACTCAGGAGGCTGAGGTGGGAGGATTGTCAGAGCCTGAGGAGGGTCAAGGATGCAATCCCACTTCACTCCAGCCTGAGTGACAGAATGAGACGTTGTCTCAGAAAAAAAAAAAAATGAATTTTTCTCACAGTTGCTGCAAGAGAGCTATTTAAAATGCATCTCACACCACGATTAAAATCCTTTGGTGCCTCCCCATCACAGACGAGAGGAAGTCCACATTCTTGGAAGTGGCACTCAGGTCCAAGATCTGGCCTCGCCACATTCTACTTGCCTTGGGCCGAGGGCTTGACCTCACGTAATCCCACCTGTGGCTGTTTTTGCTGCTGTCTCCCCTGCCAGGAGCAGTGGTTTTCAGACTGTAGCTCATGACCTATTTGTGTGTTTGGAAGTGAATTTTGAGGGCCATAAAAAATTTTTAAATTGAATAGAAAAGAAAAACCCAGAGTGTGCCCGCCGTAGATCTACCATTCTGAGACACAGCTGGCGTGTCCCCACCTAGCCACTCTAAAAGATCCTGTCCCGCTCCCATCCTGCTTTATTTCCTGCGTGTTACTTTCACTCTTGGAAATTGTCCCCTTTGTTTGTTTCCTTGCATCCTGCCTCCCTCCTTTACTTTACTTGTGGGTGGAGGGGCCTAGTGTTTCTTGTTCAGGGCTGTGTCCCTGGGGCCTGAAATGTGCCAGGCACATGTAATGAGCTAGGGGTGGGGGAGCCTGAGGGTGTGTCATGTGCAGTGTGGGGCTGGGGGCCTGCGGGGAGACCCATGCTGGGCCTTGTTAACTGCCGTGTGTGTGCAGGCAGCTACATCACCACGATTGGAGTGGATTTCAAGATCCGGACCGTGGAGATCAACGGGGAGAAGGTGAAGCTGCAGATCTGGGACACAGCGGGGCAGGAGCGCTTCCGCACCATCACCTCCACGTGAGTCCACGCCCACAGCCACTCAGCCCATACCACTGATCTGTGGACACGATTGAGCAACCGGTGCCTGGTCACGGTGGAAATGTCACCAGTAGGTCCCCGAGGCTGTCGGGAAGTGAGCCGGTTGTTGGCTATAGTGGGTAGTGTTTGGCTGCACCCTTCCTGGTCCTGAGGTGTGAGGGGATGCGGGGTATGACTGCTGGTTGGGGTGGTGGGCGGTGCTGAGCACTGTGGTGGAGTCTGGCCAGACAGTGGCTGTGTGCTGTGCCCTTGGAGAGTCAGCTGAGCCTCTGGCCTGCCACGCTGTCACCTTACAGAGGGAGCAGTGTAGTGTTTGCCTCGCTAGCGGGTGGTGACGTGCCCTACCCATCCAGGGCTTAGTCACTGGCAATTCCTCTTGGTGGGTGTCAGTTGTGGAAGCTAGAGTTGGCCTGGGCAGGCCCTAGCACCCACCTTGGAGGTGGCGCTGTCTAGAGGGGACACTGGTGTGTGTCATTAGGCCCTTCCCTACCCTTAAAGCTGTGTCCTGGGAAATCCGGCTGCCCACGGGTTGCCACCTTTGTGGCTGAGCTGCAGGCCGGAGGGAAATGGTTCCAGTGCGGATGGGAGTGTCCTTCGGAGCGGCTCCCGGTTACTGGGTTGTTAGTGGAGCAGGTTTTAGGAAGGAGCAGGGTCTGCAGGGGTTTGGAGCTGTAGGATTGCATGTCCTGAGGCAAGTTGCCTAGGCTTTTTGCGCTCGTTTCCTGGAGGGCCTGCTCTGGGGCTGGCTTCCATGTGGAGGGGGCCAGGTGCTCTGGCGAGGGCGTCAACATGAGTGGCTGGGTTGTGCTGTCCAGCAGCTCCATGTGCTTGGAGCTGCTGTCATCCCATTTTACAGAGGGCACCCTGGAGAGGTCCTTCCCAGTGCCCGAGCCTGCGCTCCACACAGCGGCCTGTGCAGAGTGGGGGCAGCTGTCCGGCTCCACGGGCACCTCCTTGGCTCTCTCGAGCAGCACCTCTAGAAGTGGCCTCAGGAAGGTGAATGAGGAAGTCCCGGCCAGCGGCCCCCTTCCTCCCTGCAGTGTGAAAGCTGGGTGCACCCCATGCTGGCAGCCCACCCCGGGCCCCTCGGCATCTCCCGAGGTGCTAAGTGTGGGGTGCAGCGCCCCCATGGGTGGCTGGGAGTGTGGGGGAGAGTAGGGCTACTGGAGGAGGGACAGGTGCACTGGGCAGGCAGCTCATGGGGCTGGAGCCAAGGCGGAAGGCTTGTCACTGGGTTCACCCTGCGCTGAGCACACAGCACACGTGTGCTGTAGCCCGTGGTGCCCAAATCCCTGGGAGCTCACAGTCCCAGGGTCGCTGGGTGCGGTCTGTGTGGTGATGGTTGATGAGCCTGTGAGCGGGGGTTCTGTGGCTTGCATGTCTCGGCAGCTGCCATTGAGGACCTGTGGAGGACACTGGGGCAGGGCTGGCATCAGTGCTTTGGGCAGCCTGGGGCTGCAGGCCCAGGCAAGACAAGCCCTTATGCTGGGGTCAGCTGGTCTGGGCGCTGACCTTGCTCTGGGTTGGGCCTATCACTAGGATTTCACTTGCTTTATTTTAGTTAATCCTGCTGGAGAGGCCTGTGACTATCTCTATTTTATGGACAGGAAAACAGGCCCAGGGAGGATGAAGCCTCCTAACTTGGGCAGGGGTGGGGGGTGCTCAGGGTTGGCGCTGAGGCTGCCGAGGCCCTCCTCCGCTGGGCAGGTGGTGCCCCTGCTTTCCTGCCCCATCCTGTGCCTTAAAACCAGGCAGACGTTTGGGCCGCAGAGGTTGGGAGGCCCGTGGCCATGAGGAATGAATCCCTGGGCAGGGCGGTGGGGCCTGGGGGTTCCAGGGCTCTTTCACCAGGAGGAGCCACAGCCCCTCCCTGCCACCATCAAGTCATCTGCTTTCCGGGCTGGGCAGGGCGGGAAGAGGGTGAACTGGTTCCTCCATTCTGTGGGGAGCTGGGAAGAGTTACTTGGCTTCCTGGGAGCGACATGGGATTTTCCCAGGGAGCTTGGGAAGGGGTGGCCTGTGGGCAGTGGCTGGACTCCTGCTGCCATCCTGCCTGTCTGGGGAAGCGGAGTGGTAGCTCTGTCTTAGAGTCCCGCTCTGGCCCTCACGAGGCAGGAGGCCCTGCAGGGCGCACTGGAAGTCTCGATACCCTGTGATGGTCACTGGCAAAGAAGGAAGGAATTTTGGGGAAGTCAGTTTTCAGACTTTTCGGGAATGGGGCAGTCAGGATACAGTAGTGTGACTTTCTGATGCAGGGCAATAAAAGAGAAACTGAAACTGTGTCCCGTTAGCCTGGCGGGAAAGAGCCCTGTGGTCACCCTCTCTTGGGTTCTTGCTCTCAGAAGCTGAGGTTTGCCAGCCCTGAGAGGTGTGGGTGGGGTGGAGGTGAGGGGAGAAGTGACAAGGAAGGCTGGGCCTGGGAGTCAGATCTGGCTGCTGCACTCAGCCTGAGGTCCTTGCTGGTCACATGGCCATCCTGCGGTCTCCTGGATCGGGTGGTTGCAGAGATTAGTAAGGTAATAGATACCAAGCCCCCGGCTCTGAACCTGGCCTAGAGCAGAGTCCTGGTGAGTGAAAGCGATTCCTGGTGGCCATGGGAAGCCTCAGTGCTCCGGACCTTCCTAGCCAGAGCTCTGAGCCCCTGACTTCATCCCCAGATGAATTCTCTGCTCTCAGATAAAGCCCCTTTTCTGGGCCTCAGATGAGGCGGAGGCTCCCAGGGAGCCGCTGGGGCTCTGCGCCAGGGCCATGGCTGTAGGTGTTTCTTGGCATCTCTGATCATCTTCAGCAAAGGATAGTCTGCAGAGCCATCCACTCCTTGCGCTTCCTCTGCTCTTCCTGCGGCTCCAGCGCACCCTCACTCTGGAAGGCATCTGCCATGCTGAGCCGGGCCGCTCTCCGCAGCTGCTGCCAAGGCCAGAGCTGGTTCTTGGGCCCAGTGCCAAGACAACTTGATTGTCACAGCTCTTCCAAAGCCAAGGAGCGATGTCGTCCTGGAAGCAAAGCTGCGGACAGAATGAAGCCCTGGGAGGAGATCCCAGCAGCGGTGTTGAGGGTGGAGCCAGAATGGGGCAGGGGCAGGGGCAGGTTGGGCTTTGCCCCAGGGCTGGACAGGGTGGAGGTACTTAGGGCTGGAGCAGTTGGCAGCCAGAAGGCTGGGAGGAAGCAGCCTGTCCACTCATGGTTTGTGTGGTGTCCTGAGGAGCCTCGGGGAGGAGGTCCCTGCAGCTCTGGGGAGAGCAGGAGAGGGCGGCTCTGGCTGATTGCACAGTTTGGGGCAGGGTTGCTCCCTGGCCTCCAGCTCTGCGACAGAGGGAAGCAGAGGCTGTGGTCCTGTCTACCTCTGGGGATTGATGTCTTTCTGTACCATTCGGATGAATGGGGAGATGGGGTCTGGAGAGGAGAGTTTGATGTCCCCTTCCAGCCCTCCTGGCTGGCCCTGGGGTCTACATGTGTAGGTGGTGGCTTTGCTGGCCCCTCTCCCCAGCCATCCCCAGATGCTTGTGTGATGTCCACGCTTTTCCTGCCACTTGCACAAATGAGCCAAGAGCAGCAGGAAGGGAGGTGCCTACCTGCCCCGGGGGAGGGGACACAGACTTTGCCAGGACTTCATGATGGTATGTGGCTTCTTGGAAACGAGTTTCTCTAAAACGGGTTTGAGGAGAAAATATATTTTTTTGAATGTTCAAAGACAGTGATAACATGATGTCAAATACAAAAACTGCCTGAATTCCCAAAATAAAGCAAGAACTTCAAAGATGTTTCAAGCCAGCAGCAGACTCTGAACAGCATGGGGTGACTCCCCAGACCTGCTCTGCCACCCAGGGCCTGGCTCTCCCACCCTGCTGGCACCTGGGGGCAGGCAGGGGGAGCCAGTGCCGCTGCTGTAGCCTCTCCTGCCCTCTGGGCATTGCTTGGGTCTCTGCTGAGCAGGGTGAGAGCCCAGGCTCCAGGGCCGCCCTTGCGTTTCCTGGGTCACTGTCCTGATGTGGGCAGGCGGGTCCTGGCAAGGGGGTGGCTCCTGCCAGGGCTGAAGTGCTGCTGCACACTCTGGCCCTACAGGTATTATCGGGGGACCCACGGGGTCATTGTAGTTTACGACGTCACCAGTGCCGAGTCCTTTGTCAACGTCAAGCGGTGGCTTCACGAAATCAACCAGAACTGTGATGATGTGTGCCGAATATTAGGTGAGGCTGTGCCCAGGGGCAAGGGTGGGGGTCGGGTCGGGGGAGGGAGACAGCCGGCTGTGCCCTTCAGGGCTGTGCTGACTCTGCCTTGCTTTGAAGTGGGCAATAAGAATGATGACCCTGAGCGGAAGGTGGTGGAGACGGAAGATGCCTACAAATTTGCTGGGCAGATGGGGATCCAGTTGTTTGAGACCAGCGCCAAGGAGAATGTCAACGTGGAAGAGGTGAGGCCCTGGGTCACCGGCTCTGCCGCACCCCCGTGGCCCTTTTCTTCCCACTGTTGGCCTGCTCGAGGCATCTAAATGGCCAATAGAAAATGTCCCAGTAAGTGCCATTTACTGAGTGCCTACTGTGTGCCAGGCCCTTTAATGATCTTAGTTCATAGCTCAGCAGTCTTCTGAGGTGGGTACAATTATTCCCACATTTCAGATAGGAAAACTGAGGCTCCAAGTGTTGAAGTAACTTAAGGACCACCACTCAGCTAGTAAGAAGCTGAGTAAACCTCTGTCCCACACCAAAGCCAAGCAGTTTCCGCACCAGTCCTCTGCCTCACTGGCCGCCTTGTAGGGTGTGGAGCTCAGAGGCCTGTGGGAAGCTGAGGTTCCCCACTGCTTCGGGCCACACAGTGGCAGGGAGCAAGGCTTTTCTGCAGGTCAGGCTGGTGTCCTGATGCCGGCCTGTCCACCTGGGCCTGTGGGCGGGGCTGGTATGACGCTGGGCAGTGAATTCACCTCTCTGGGCCCCACATGCCGTAAGGTGGCGTGGAGCAGGCAGACCCTGGGTCACCTCTGTCCATGAACAAGGCAGGGGCACTTTCATCTGTCATGTCACCAGATTCCAGCTGAAGGAAAGGGGTTTGTCTCTATAAAAAAAGGACTGGAGGCTGGGCTCGGTGGCTCACGCCTGTAATCCCAGCACTCTGGGAGGCTGAAGCAGGCGGGTAACCTGAGGTTGGGAGTTTGAGACCAGCCTGACAAACATGGAGAAACCCTGTCTCTACTAAAAGTACAAAAAATTAGCCGGGTATGGTGGTACATGCCTATAATCCCAGCTACTCAGGAGGTTGAGGCAGGAGAATTGCTTAAACCTGGGAGGTGGAGGTTGCGGTGAGCCGAGATTGCACCATTGCACTCCAGCCTGGGCAACAAGAGCGAAACTCCATCTCAAAAAAAAAAAAAAAAAAAAAAAGGACTGGAAAACCCCTGTGAACTCCTGTGAGATTGACTTCCCCAAGTCCACACAGCTCATGGGGGGGCCTTTGATGATGTTCCTTTTTTCAAACTTATTTGTTGAGTTAGGGTCTAACCCTGTCATCCAGGCTGGAGTGCAGTGGTGTGTTCATGGCCCACTGTAGCCTCGCCCTCCTGGGCTCAAGTGATCCTCCCACCTCAGCCTCCCGAGTAGCTGGGACTACAGGTGTGCACCACCACGCCCAGCTAATTTTTGTATTTTTTGTAGAGACAGGGTTTTAGCATGTTGTTCCTTTTTGACCTTTAAATAAAATAATTCACCACCTCCTTCTAGAATAGGCTTTGAAGACATACATAGCAAACATTCACAGGTAGGAAGTACGGCCAGCAGGGGCGTCTTGGCCAGGTCTGAGGCAGGCCCTTCCTCTTTCCTCTCCACAGATGTTCAACTGCATCACGGAGCTGGTCCTCCGAGCAAAGAAAGACAACCTGGCGAAACAGCAGCAGCAACAACAGAACGATGTGGTGAAGCTTACGAAGAACAGTAAACGAAAGAAACGCTGCTGCTAATGCCGCCCAGCCCACTGCAGAGACTGCACTGCGGTCCCTCCCCCAGCCCGAGGTCCGTGGGGATTCCTCGGGGGACAGTCTCAGTTTCGTGCCGTTATTTAAAGAATTCTCTCCATGTTTTTGTATCGGGAGGCGCCATCGGCACTTCCTCCCCCTCCCCCCTCGAGTGCCAAGAAGGTGTTGGACCAGCCCGCCTTTCCCTACTGGCACCCCCTCCTCCCCGGCCAAGGCGCCTGGACCTGGCAAGGACGCTGCCAGCTGAGCGGACTGATTCGCAGAGTCTGTACATAGTGTATATTGCTCCACCCGGCCGCACACCACATCCTGCTCTGGCTTTTGCCTCCTTGATGCCAGCCTGCTGCAACGGACCCTCCCTGCGCCCCTCCCCAGCCCATCTTACTACAAGCAGCGTCCTGAGGAGACAGCGTCACGTTCTAGCTGCATCTTCAGCCAGCCTGCGCCAGTGGAGTGGGCTCCATGTTGCTTATTCTCTCTGACAGGCTGTCAGCTTCGGTCCCTGGCATGCAGGGTCTTGTCCCCTCTCCAGGGCCTGGCCAGCTCCCTTCCCTCCCTGTTCTTCTGCCCCCACAGCCATTCTGGGAGCTGGGGAACCCGGCCTCTAGGCCCTGTGGTTCCAGAGGTGGTCAGTCTTGCCCCTTGGCCAACAGATTTCTTGTCCTGCCTTCTAGATGCTTCTGAGCTCCAAACCCAGGGGAGCCATGGCTTCCCATTTCTACCAAGAGGTTTTAGTTCCATCAGAAAGGTTGGGGTAGGTTCGTGCAGAGACGGGGCTCGCATGGGGGCTGCAGGAGCATTATTTTAACAGATCAAGAGAATGAAGCCAGATCAAGTGAATTAAGTTCCTCACAATTATTTTCTTTCCCTGAGGTTTGATTGGCACAGCAGCAAAAGTTGGGGCGACCCCACTTTGTGTCCACTGTTTGTTTTTAGAAAAAAAACGAATGTCTTCTTGCCATTGTGGGGCTGGGCTCTCATGCCTGGGACCTCTGGGCTGGGACCATGGACAGTCATTGTCCTAATCTTTGTCAGGACAAAGGTAGCAAGAGGATTTCCTGGCAGATGGGAAGGAATGGCTGGGGCCGCCAGTTTTGACCCCCCAAGTCCCCTGGAGAAAAACCAGGGTCATCTGCACTTGATGACTGCTTCCCCAGCCCCCAGCCCGAACACCTCATTCCCCTTTCCCCTACAGGGATCAAGTGACCTGGGCAGAACTGATTTCAACACCAGGATGTGTTTCCTTAGATTTCCTTTCCTAGGTGATTTCCAGGCAGAGCCCTGATTGGACAATCACATCACAGATCACACTGCAGTTTCCATGTTAGCACTGTGGATGGGTTTTTAATCAATAAAAACTGGGGGTTTCTTCTCACCTGTCTATCCACTTGCCCAAACTGCCAAAAGCTGGTGGTTCTGGGACAGGCCTTCACTTTGGAGCCACAGGATGGGGTGGGGGAGCTCCGTGGGCCTGGGAAGGAGGGTACTATGGAGGGGCGGCAGGGCTGACCAGCAGGCAGCCTCATCTGGTCTGGGGGCGGCAGAAGTGGGGTCTCCGTCCTTGTGACTGTTCTGGTTGGCCACGGGCCCTGTGAGGATGTGTGGTTCTTGGGGGCTCCTGTGCTGGTGGGTGGGTGGGGGCGTGCTTGCCTCTAGTGATCAGGCGAGGCCGGCAAGGGTGTGCTTGCAAATTCAAGCAATAAGGGGGGGTTCCTGGGAGCTTCCAGCCCAGGCTGGGAGCCCCCATGGCTTCTGGCAGCTGGACGTCCAGCCCCAGGTGGTGGGGTGATTTTGGTCATGGCCATGTGCCTGTCCCACTGTTACACGCATGAATGGGGGTTATGGGGTGGGGGTGGGGACTCAGGGCTGGACCGACGTCCTAGTGGACCTGATGTGAAATTCCTGTCAAACACCACCACTTTTAAATGGTTTGCTAGGATTATTTCTGTATTGAAAGTTTCTAATTATGCTTTTTAAAAAAAATACTAAAAATAAAGGTTCAAGCTGCCAAATTTTCTTCCAGGGTCCGTCTGCTCTCCCTCCAGAGATGATGTGCTCTGAGTGGGCCTGGCTTCTTTCCATGCACTGTGTCCAGATCTTCCCTGTTCTTGGTCTAGGTCTTGCACAGGAGCTGGTCGAGGCCTGGGACACTTCCAGAAGCCAGATCCGCTTTCTTCACGAACAGGTGGTCCAAGGTTGAGTTCCCCCTAGTTGGATGCATTGGCTGGGAGCACATGTGGTAAGATGCCAGGGGAAGCTCTGTGTTTACCCTCCGCATGCCTGGAAAGATGCAGTGGAAGCCTTTGCGTGGAGTGGCTCTTTCTGGCTTGAAGTTTCTGCCAAGCTTTAGGGCCCTGCTGCCCTGGGAAGCAGCGCTGGCAGGGGACAGTGCCAGGCGAGAGGGGCAGGGCAGGATCCCCTTCCTGGCCACATCCCTTGGTTAACTACCAGCATCTGCAGTGACCCAGGTGCAGGGGAACCCACAAGTGCTACCTCTTCAGCAGCAGCCAGTGGTGAGTCTGACGTATCGTCTACATTCACACCAACCGCCCCTCCCCCCGCAAATACCCAGACAGAGGCAGGAAGCTCCGTAGAAATTCATTTTATTCTTATTCAGACTATTTTCAAAAGAAGCAGTGGTGCGCTGTTTTTCTAAAAATATGCCTTTATAGATTTTTATATATGTATATTATAAAATCCATACATGTATTTACATGATTGCTACATACAAAATTACAGCACTGGTATGTACACATCTACAGGTACATTCTTTCCGCGCATCCCTGCTGTGCTTTCCCCGTGTGAGGGGGGGAGACTGAATCAGTTGTGAGCAGCTGGGGGCTGGCCGGCCTGCGGAGCCTCTGTGGGGGGGCCTGGGTGGAGGAGGTGGGGCAGCTGCCGAGGCAGGAGCAGCAGCCAGCAGGTAGCGTCTGGAGGCTCCTGGCAGCCTCCCCATTCCCTCCACCCTGTGATGCTCATGCTGCCCTCAAGGTGGGGTGGCTGACCACAGACCCCTCTGGTGCCATTTTGTGGCCTGGACTTGCGTGGCTGGGCCAAGAAGTTGTGTATGTGAGGGGTGGAGAAGGGAGATGTGAGAGGAGGAGGAGACCCCATTCAGCCCCAGCCCTGAGCAGGGGAAAGGGCTGGATGGTTAAAGCCTGCAGGTGACTGGCGAGAACACTCTGCCTGGCCTGGCCCTGCTAAGGGGCAGAAACTGGAGGCTGGGAGGGAGAGTAGTGGCAGCCGGGGGACAGAGGGTGGCTCAGGGAGTGGCGTCAGTGGAGCTTGGGTAAGCCCCGGCTCTTAGGCCCTGCGGCCAGAGGCTTGGCCTCCTGCCAGCAGAGGTGCATGCACGAAGGGGAGGGGCTGCCATCTCCCCTTCAACCCTGGGCCAGGGGCTAGGGAAGGAATGGAGGCTTAGGCATGGCCTGCTGCCCCGCAGGACTAGGCCCCCGGGGCTCAGGCCTCCTAACATGCAGAGAAGGGCCTCCATTCCTTCTGTTCCCCATTGGCTAAAGTCAAGGAGGCAGCAGTGCCTGGGGGTGAGCTGCGATCTGTTGGGCTGAGCTGAGAACCCAACACCAAGGGGCCCCTCTGGGAGGTGGCCTAACCCTGCTCCAGCATGGGATCCTGGAGAAGCCCAGGTGTGGGCTCGGCCAGGCGGTGGGCCAAGGGCAGCCTTCAGTGGCCAAGGCAGACCCCCACCTCTAGGTTTCCATCCCCACTGACGAAAGGGAGCAGGCCCTCCCAGACCCACGGGGCCCTAGCCTGAGGGGCAGGGCAGCTGCTTAGCTGCACGCTGCAGGGAGGCCCTCGCCTGCACTGCTTTTCCAGCTGCCTCCAGTCCACCCATCTTTGGTGGCCTGACTCCTCCCAACTTAAATTTTCCTGAAGAATGAGAAGAGTCGTTTGCCTTCAGCGGTGCTGGGCTCGTCCCCCCGCCCGGCGCTATGGCCCCTGCAGAGGGAAGCAGCCGGCTGGCTCCGTTCCTTCAGGTGCGTGTCCATCAGCTGCCGGTCAATGACCCTGTGCATGTCATCCTGCAGAGGGGAGGGGAGAGTGGCCAGGGCTGAGCAGCTGCTCTGACCTGGCCCTGGGGGTGGACAGGGAGGTGGCAACGTCAGACAGATGAGAGATGAGGATGATGAGTGAGCGGCTACAGCCAGGACTGCCCTGACCAAGAAAGCGGTGAGTGTGGGCATGACACTAGGCACACAGGAGCCGTACGGCTTGGGCTGGGTTCTCCTCGACAGCGTGACCCCTGCTGGACCGCCGTGGCCCTCAGCTGACTGCTCGTGTGGTCTACCCCTGCAGTCCCCACACTGGCACTCCGCCTCCTCTAACCAGGCCTCGTGGCTCTGCCTCCTGGGTCCCGTGGGCCTGGCCGTGCCTCCAGTTTGGTTTGCCACCTCCAGCCCCTGAAGGCGCTAGGGCCACTTTGGTTTACCAGCTCCCAGCCCAATGGCCTGGCCTTGGGGGCTCCTCCTGTGCTTGTTTCCTTTCCAATTGTTTCCAGCCTGAGCTGCTCATACCCAGGCACCAACTGTGGCCCCACATGGCAAGGAGACAGATGCCCTGGGTGCTGCCCTAGACCCCTCTGGTGAGGCTTCCATCTGTAGCCGAGGCCCTGGGCCTCATGGTCTTCAGGGGCCTCATGGTGTATCCCACACCAAATCAGGCCCATTTCTTTCAGCTTCCTCACTAGAGTAGGACCATCCCCCCACTCCAATTTGTTCATGTTGTCCAGAAAATGCCTTCCTCCCCACAGCCCGCCCCACCATGTTTTACAGAATAGCAGCCTCTCCCATAGAGGAGCCTGTGGACGGGGCAGCTCCACCCACTTTGCATTCTAGTGGCTAGATTCTGACTCTGAGTAAGACTCCATTCGACAAAAGGGTTCTGCCATTAACAAAGTTTGAAAACTACTGATTTAAAAATACGAGCAGCCTGTGTAATTAGCATCATCAGTAAACGTAACACGCCATCTGCTCGATTGCTTCATGACTTGAACCTGGCAGGCTCTGCAGCATCCTAGTAAAAAGACCCTGAGCATTTCTGGCTAAACCCCAGAGTGAGTCAGCCTGCGGTGTCCGAGCACAGGACAGGTGAGGCCTGCATTCAGGGCAGGCTCCCTGTGGCCGGGGCAGATGACCTCTCTGGTTCTGAGCAGCCACTTGTGAAATAAGGGCATGAAGCTGGGCTGGCCAGGCCCTTCCACCTGAGCAGCTTGTCCATCTCCTCCTCCCTCTCACCTGTGGGTGTCATTCTAATGTTTCTGCAGGTTTCAGCATGAAACAAAGGGGCCTCCCCGAGTCATCGTGGGGTAGCAGTGAGTGTGGACTCCTCACGCTCTCTGGCTCAGGGTCTGCTCTCTAGCCTCCCCATCCTCTTAGCCCTGTCCTTCAGACTCCTCAGCTCCTTCCTGGTCTTCTCCTTGCCCTCGTCTTCCTCCCTTCTCTTCCATCCCCTTTTCTGCTTGCACCTCAGAGCTGACACTATGCCAGGTATTTGCCAACAACACATAGTCTCTACTTGTAAGGTTCCAGTGTATGATCCTTGGCACAGTGCCCTGCACTTAGGACATGCTCAGTAAAATCTAAGCTAAAACCAATGGAGGAATGCTGAAGGGCCCTTCAAAAACTGACCTTTCAAAGCTGCCAGTGTTGTCTGGCACACTGTAAACTGCATTTTTTAACTTTAAGCAATCAGGTCTGTCCAGGTCACCCCTTTAGAGTTTCCCAGACACATGCTGCTCACAATTCCATGCCTGCTGGTCCCTCAGTGGACAGAATAGCCATTTATGAGAAGATGGCACCAGCCATCAGCGCTGGGCCACGTGCTGCTGAGGAGCTCACTGGATGTAACTGTGATGGAGGAGGGAGCTGGGATTCAAGGACATGTCACAGTGCAGAGAGATGACGCCACGCTCCAGCACACAGAACACAGTGGGCCATGAGGGGAGGCGGCAGGGCAGCACGGCGATGGCAGGGCGAGAGGGTAGATGGGATTCAGGGCTCAGGCTCACCTCAAAGGCAGGAGGGGTGTACAACTAAAGCTGTTGATACGGGAACTGAGAAAGGCCACTAGATCAGAAACCAAAGGAGCCAGATAGTAAAAAGCCCTGAGGAAGCAAACTGTAGCCGGGAGAGAAGAGAGAGAACGGCGGTCAGCCAGGGCGCGGCCAGCTGGCTGCCATGCAGAGCCGAGGAGCCAGGGACTGGCACCCTGTGGTGGGGCCAGTGCTCTAGCTGCCAGCCCCAAGGGGCCCTGAGAGGAATGGTCACCAACAACCTGCCCTCCTCAGGGGGCTTACCTTATAAAGCCACAGATGGCTTTTCATCTGTCTGGATGAGAATTCTTGGGGAGAAATATTAATGTTTATACCCATATCCTAAAACTGTGCCACCTCAACCTCACCAACAAAACAGCCAGCCACAGCCCCGGCCCATGTTGGACCCACTGATTAATCTTCCCCAGGGCCTGCGCCAGCACAGTGCTATTTGGAAAAAGGAGGCTGGCCCTTAAGAAGGAGAAGGGCAGCAGCTGCCGGCTGCAGGAGGGCCGCTGAGCCACATCCAGCTGTGAATTTTCATGCAATCACATGGAGCTTCCCGGGCCCTCCATGTTAACCAGTTGTTTCTTTCCAGCCTAAAGCCCAGACAACCAGCTGCCGGCGGGCCCCGTTCCAAGTCTGGAGATCACTACATCTCCAAACAGCAACAGCCTGGGGACTGTCACTCGAGCATCCTTACGCATTCTTCCCCAGGACTAGGGGAACAGGAGCTCTTGATCTTGCCAGGTGGAGACTGGGATGTGCTGTTCACCCAGTCACATGGGGCCCTCCAGTAGCAAACTCTCCTTACACTCTGCTTGGGTTCAGAGATTCCTCCAGGAATCTTCTCTGGCCCTCGATCTCAGGGCTCTGGTTTACCTGCCAAGCCTCCAGCTGCTGTGAGAGGTTCAGTTTCTGCTGAATGGCATCCAGCAGCTGGCTGTTCAGAGACATCATGTCCATCCTGCACTTGGCGAGTTCCAGCTCCACAGCGTTCTTCCTGAGAACAGACAAGCCAGGGTGAGCATGGACACCTGTGCCAGAGGCATCTGGATCTTTACTTGGGGCACCTGGAGTCCACAGGATGAGGAATCAGGCTCTGACTCCCAACTCACAACAAACAGTAGCCGCAACAATAACTATGATGTTGCCCATAGAGGGTTCGTTTGCAACATGTTTTCACATATATTCTCTCAGTTTTCATAACCAACCTGTAGGTGAAAGGAGTATTTGTCGTCTCCACCTCAGAAGGTTGAAAAAGGACAGTACTAAAATGAGGACTGGAACCCAGAGGGGATCAAAGGCCTCACACAGCATAAAGGAGTTACTCATCCTTCCCCAAAGAGGCCCATCCCTACTGGAAGGCAGGAACTTTGTCCTGCTGGTATAGAAGGGATTCCTTGTAGTTAGCAACCCCCTTTAGGGGGACTGTCCTGAAGATACAGAGGTGTGCGAAGGTAGCCACACAGTGGTGATCATCACAGTCTAATCAGAGTAGTCAACAATCAGGAAACTGGTAATAAATGATAAAAGATGGAACACAGTCATTAGTAAAAACTATGAAGTGTGTCCGGTCCCAGTGGCTTGCTGCTGTAATCCCAGCACTTTGGGAGGCTGAAGTGGGAGGATCACCTGAGGTCAGGAGTTCGAGACCAGCCTAGCCAACATGGTGAAACCCTGTCTCAATGAAAAATACAAAAATTAGCCAGGTGTGGTGGCAGGCACCTGTAATCCCGGCTACTTGGGAGGGTGAGGCAGGAGAATCGCTTGAACCTAGGAGGCAGAAATTGTAGTGAGCCAAGATTGCACCGCTGCACTCCAGCCTGGGCAACAAAGTAAAACTCCATTTCAAAAAAATAAAAACAAAACAACAACAATAAAACCCCACAAAAAACCATGAGGTAGAATATTTGACAGTTCATAATATATTGCCAAGTGGAAAGAACAACAGAAAACAAGGTCTAGTATAATACTAGTTTGTAAAACTAAAACTGCCTGTGTATTCAAGGATATGCACAAAAATATCTAGTTGGTTATCTCTGGGTGATGATTACTGATGGGGAGAAATATTAACGTTTATACCCATATCCTAAAATTGTACCACCTCAACCTCACCAACAAAACCTCAACCATATCTTATCCTCCGACAAAGTTTTGCATTTTCTGTTTTCACATTTTGTGTGTATTTCATATATTGCTTTCTTCATATTTCCCAACATTCCTAAATCATGGCTGTTCAATGCAAAAGAAAATTAATTTTTTCTTAGGGCAGGGGAACGGGAATAAAGGTTGAAGGACCTCTGCAGAGACAGCCCTGGTTGCCCAACTGCAGAAACATGTATTATTTATCCCTTGCCTTCGTTAATCGTTCCCTCAAGCACTCGAAACAACAAAGCTAACAAAAGCATGCTCCTCGTACTGGGCCAGTGGTGAAAGTGCAGGGCCCAAGAGCAGCCAAGGGATCCGCCTGCAGAGGCCGCCTAGCTCGAGCCTCGCAACACCGACTGCACTAACCGACGTGTGGCCGGAAGGAGGAGCAGATGGGTCCCACTTGCAAAGTGCTCAGGCCACTGCTGCTACCAGCACTTCTTTGGCTTCAGGTTTACCGAGCAATTAGTCACCTGTGCCGATAGCGTAAACTGCGCCCCGCCCACCCCGCCTCCCCTAGAGAAACCGCTCCAGACAGCTTCGCCACCGCGTCAGCCCCGCCCACTGCGGCTGCGACATGACCCAAGCCCGTCCAATGGGTACTGAGGGCTCAGATACCGAAGGCTGCCTCCGTCACAGCAGCTGCTATTGGCTGGCAGCAAACAGCGGATATCCTCACGCGGCATCAGTTGCCATGGACACCCGCCCTGTGGTCCAGCAGCGTCAGAACCCGTGGTGCCTCACAGCAGCCGCAACCTCCTGAGCTTCCGGCGTCTCCCGGCAGGTGGCGCCGAGAGCAGCAGGAGCCCCGGGAATGTGCTGACTAACGCCGCTGCCGAGGAGCCGAGGGCTCAGGGCCACAGCAGTGACGCTGCGCCAGACATGATGGGGTTCCCTTCCTTCCCAAAAAGGCCCTGAGGCAGGGCCTGCCTGGACGACCTTCAACCCTGGCCACGCGCTGGAGCCCTGGGACATTTGCTCACTAAAGAATCTTAGTACTCATCATTCATGGGATACCTCAGACCGGGATCAACACATTAATCACATTTTAAAAATAGGAATATTTCCAAGGGCTCGAGTAATTCCTTTTCAAAAATGAAACCACTAGTAACTGACTCATTTTTGTAAGGCAGATTACTAGCCCAAGATTTTGTTTTTAGTGAAGGCCTTTCACCTGCAAGGAGATAAAATTGCTACTTAACTTTCCTGAAACTCATTTATTGTATAGAAGGTGAACCTTAAGGTTTCTGCAGTCCAGTGATGAGAAGCAAGTTATTTTTTCTTAGGTTTTCTCACCGCTGACTACATATTAAACAGGGAAAGAAGTGGGCCCCAAAGAGCCCCACCCGGTGATTTCGATTGTATTGTGCTGGTGTCTGAGAGCTCCCCAGATGATTCTAATGTGCAGCCAGGATGGAGAATCAGAGATAGGGTATGGACGCATCTGGTAAAACTAAGGTTCTATACAAAATGTTCAGCCTCTTTTCCTTGTCTGAGAGAAAGTAATTAACCCGTGTACGTCTATCTTCAGCCTTTTTTTTTTTGGGACAGGATCTTGCTCTGTCACCCAGGCTGGAGTGCAGTGGCATGATCGCAGCTCAACACAGTCTCAACCTGCTGGGCTCAAGTGATCCTCCCACCTCAGCCTCTTGAGTATCTGGGACTCCAAGAGTGTGCCACCACACTCAGCTAATTTATTTTTATTTTTGGTAGAGACAAGGTCTTACTATGTTGCCCAGGCTGGTCTTGAACGCCTGGGCTCAAGCAATCTTCCCATCTTGGCTTCCCAAAGTGCTAGGATTACAGGCACCTTGCCTGGCCTCCTTCTGCTTATTTCTAATGGTCTTCCACAATTAGCATCTTAATTTTACCATTTTATTCCATCACACAATTTCTCATAAAGGTATGCTGCCTCCTTTACCACACTGTCACTTTTTTTTTTTTTTTTTTTTGAGACAGGGCCTCACTCTGTCATCCAAGCTGGAGTGCATTGGTGTGATGTTGGCTCACTGCAACCTCTGCCTCCTGAATTTGTGGTCTTCCCACCTGGCTTTTTTTTTTTTTTTTTTTTGGTAGAGACAGGGTTTCACCATGTTGGCCAGATTGGTCTTCAACTCCTGACCTCAAGTGATCCACCTGCCTCAGCCTCCCAAAGTGCTGGGATTGCAGGCCTGGGCCACCATGCCCCAGCCTTATCACACTGTTACTTAAGTATCCATTAACTAAATATAGCAGAAATCCAAGCAGCAAAGATACATAGTTATGTGGGCTTCACCAAAAATAATTTCTAAAATAAACCAGCAACTGACAGACACCATGACATGCAGTTCTGACCAGACAGAAAAGAGGACCCAAAGGTAAAACAGAAATGGAGATAGTGAAAGTGATGAGAGAGAACAGAAGGAAAGGCAAAAGTGTGTGTGGAAGTGAGAAGATTAGAGTATGAGGAATTTTGTTTTCTTTTGTTTTTGAGACACAGTCCCGCTCTGTCGCCCAGGCTGGAGTGCAGTGGCACAATCTCAGCTCACTACAACCTCCACCTCCCAGGTTCAAGTGATTCTCCTGCTTCAGCCTCCTGAGTAGCTGGGATTAAAGGCGCCCGCCACCAAGCTTGATTAATTTTTGTATTTTTAGTAGAGATGGGGTTTCACCACGTGGGCCAGGCTGGTCTCAAACTCCTGATCTCAGGTGATCTGCCTGCCTTGGCCTCCCAAAGTACTGGGATTACAGGTGTGAGCCAACCGCTCAGCCTGAGTATGAGGAATTTTAAAGTCAGAAGTTAAAATGTGTGTCATATTATTATTTTCTTTTACAAAGGCATGTAGTATCTTATTTACAAACTGTTTCCAAAGAGCTCATTTTAGCTTTCCAACAAGTAGCAGTGTAGCAGAAGGAAACGGGTGTCAGAGAAATGGGAGTGAGAAGACCTGAGGTGGAGGCTCATGAGTCACTGCTAGCTGTGGCCCTGGGAAAGTACTTTTTAAGTT
This sequence comes from Cacajao melanocephalus, assembly GCA_963573385.1. Lineage (NCBI taxonomy): Eukaryota > Metazoa > Chordata > Mammalia > Primates > Pitheciidae > Cacajao > Cacajao melanocephalus. The sequence continues at coordinate 62,267 of CAUYLG010033641.1, forward strand.
TCCTCATCTGTAAGATTGGGATTAAAAATTTTTTACTTCCTACTGTGGCTGGGAGGATTAATGAACGTGTTTTATAAACAGTAAAGTGATATATAAATACTACTGGCCGGGCACAGTGGTTCACACTCATAATCCTGGCACTTTGGGAGGCTGAGGTAGGTGATCACTTGAGGTCAGGAGTTTGAGACCAGCCTGACCAACATAGTGAAACCCTATCTCTACTAAAAATACAAAAAATTAGCCTGGCATGGTGGTGGGCACCTGTAATCCCAGCTACTCAGGAGGCTGAGGCAGGAGAATCACTCGAACATGGGAGGCAGAGGTTGCAGTGAGCCAAGATCATGCCACTGTGCTCCAGCCTAGGTAACAAAGCAAGATTCAGTCTCAAATAAATAAATAAATAAGTTGTAAATGACCCCAAAATAGACACATTTTTGGTAACTATCTCTTCACACTCATTAATTAGGGTGGGGCTGGGCACAGTGGCTCATGCTTGTAATTCCAGCACTTTGGGCAGATCCCTGGGACCCAGGAATTTAAGACCAGCCTGGGCCATAGGGCAAAACCTCATCTCTACAAAAAACAAAAAAACTAGCCAGGTGTGGTGGCATGCACCTGTAGTCCCAGCTACTTGGGAGGCTGAGAAGTGGGAGGATTGCTTGAGCCCAGGAGGTCAAGGATGCAGGGAGCTGTGACTGGGCCACTATACTGCAGCCTGGGTGGCAGAGTAAGACCCTATCTCAAAAAATAAATAAAAAATAATTCACAGGGGGATAGGGGATATGTAAATACGTTTGTTTCCAAAGTTTCTGAATGTAAGAGAATACGTTTATGCATTTCTTCTCTGTTAAAGGAAATGTGGCTAGGCTCACGCCAGTAATCCTAACAATTTTGGAGGCTGAGGTGGGCAGATCACTTGAGGCCGGGAGTTTGAGAGTAAAACCCCCATCTCTACTAAAAATACAAAAATTAGCCAGGTGTGGTGATGTGCACCTGTAATCCCAGCTACTCAGGAGGCTGAGGCAAGAGAACAGCTTGAACCCGGGAGGCAGAGATTGCAGTGAACCAAGATCACGCCACTGCACTCCAGTGTGGGTGACACAGTGAGACTCTCTCTCAAAAAAATTAAGGAAAGAAAACGTGGCCAGGCACAATGGCTAGCATCTGTAGTCTCAACACTTTGGGAGGCTAGGTGGGTGGATCACTTGAGCCCAGGAGATCAAGACTAGCCTGGGCAAAATGGTGAAAACCCATTATCTACAAAAAATACAAAAATTAGCCTGGCATGGTTGCACAGCTACTTGGGAGGCTGAGGTGGGAGGGTTGCTTGAACCTGGGAGGTCAAGGCTTCAGTGAGCTATGATTATGTCACTGCACTCCAGCCTGGGGGACATAGAGAGACATGTCTCAAACAAACAAACAAAAACCACAAAACATTTTTAAAAAGACCTAGTTGTTGGCCAGGCACGGTGGTTCACACCTGTAATCCCAGCACTTTGGGAGGCTGAGGTGGGTGGATCTTCTGAGGTCAGGAGTTGCCTGGCCAACATGGTGAAACACTGTCTCTACTAAAAACACAAAAATTAGCTGGGCATGATGGTGGGCACCTGTAACCCCAGCTACCCGGGAGGCTGAGGCAGAAGAATTGCTTGAACTCAGGAGGTGCAGGTTGCAATGAGCTGAGATGGCACCATTGCACTCCAGCTTGAGCAACAAGGGCGAAACTCCATCTCAAAAAAAAAAAAAAAGGATATTTATGGGCCAACTGGGGAAATTCTAACATCAACTGGATACTGATGTTATTAAGAAATTATTTTTTCAAGTGTGATCATTGTATTGTGGTTGGGTATTTTTTTTTCAGTCTTTCTGGTAGAGGTGTATATGAAGTGTTTATGAAGGAGATGACACTGTGTCTTGTGATTTGTTTTAACATAACCCAACAGCGAGGTGGAGGAAGTGGGTGAAGATACAGAGGAAATAACACTGACCATATGTTGATTAGTATTGAGGCTGAGAGATGAAGTCATCCTATATCTCCTCTTTTTGTGTTTGCTTGAAGATGTCCATAATAAAAAAATAGAAACAAAAGACAAAAAACTAAAAAAAAAAAAAAAAAAAAGTGAGGTAGATATACACATATAATAAAATTAGAGGCTGGGCGCGGTGGCTCATACCTGTAATCCCAACACTTTGGGAGGCTGAGGCTGGTGGAACACCTGAGGTCAGGAGTTCGAGACCAGTCTGGCCAATATGGTGAAACCCCAGCTCTACTAAAAATAAAAAATTGGCCGGGTGAGGTGGCAGGTGCCTGTAATCCCAGCTACTTGGGAGGCTGAGACAGGAGAATTGCTTAAACCCAGGAGGCTGAGGTTGCAGTGAGCCAAGATTGTGCCATTGCACTTAAGCCTGGGCAAGAAGAGCAAAACTGTCTCAAAAAAAAAAAAAAAATTGGAAAGTTCTTTAAGATATAAGTGCAAAAGAAAGCAAGACATGTAGAGTATCATGATGTCTAAAAACACATAGCAACTACCTACATTGCCTATACACCTACATATGCATTAGAAAAAAACTGCAAAAAATGCACATCTAATTTTCAATACTAGCATCTCTCTGGAAAGCAGAATGGAAATAGGGGTAGGGGTGGTTAGCAGGGAAACTCTTTTACTTTTGTATTCTTTTGTGTGATTTACTTTTTAAAAAATGAGCCTATGCTCAATTCTATATACTCAACTTCATCTTAAGAATAAAGTGAAGCCATCCCTACTCACTTTGCAATGGCCTCGTCACGGTCCCTGATGGCCTTCTGAAGCTGTTCCTTTGGCTCCTTGTCCTCAGATGTCACTCTGAGTCGGTCTCTCTCCTCTTTTAGGGCAGTCATCTCCACACTCAGCAATGTCACCTAACAGGGGAATGAACATGGTATCACTGACCTGGGTGGTTTTCCCTCAAAGAAGAAAAGGGGAAGAAAGAGACCCTAGGGAGGCCCAGGGTACATGGGTGGGGGTGCAGGCTGATAGCATTCCACTGCCATTCTGCCCCAAGGGAGGGCCTGTCTCTCTTGAAGAAAGGGTACCACATGCTAGGCTTGAGCTCAGTGGCAAGGGAGCTGGGGGAAATTCAGCCCTGGACTTGTAGCCATAGGCCAGATCCCCCTTGCACTCAGCACAGCATACTACCTCCTTCATCTCAAGGCACTCCAGGTAATGAGTGAAAGAAGACCATAAGTGCATCATCACACACATTTTTTAGGGCAGGAAATCCAGTTTCCTTTCCCATCATCTTCCAGTCAACATGGATGCTGCTATCAACAGAGCCCTGGATGGTTCCAAAGCTTGAGACCCTGCTCCCATCTCTAACAGCACTTGGCACAGCCCAGCTCTCTTTCCTTCTTCCTCATTCAGCTCCCCATGTGAAAGCCACAGGGAACCTAGACACCTAAATGACATTATCAAACCTGTTACCTTTTCCGTGGTCTGTGCATCAGGGAAGGGCACCACAGCCTTCTCAGGTCCTCGTGCCCCAGCTGGGAGTCAACTTTTGGCAGTGAGGCACCCCTCCAGTGGCTCCGTTAGGGACCACAGCTTCCCCTGCCCCACAGTATGGTAACCCTGTGTACATCATAATCTGTGTGGTGGCAGGAAGCGTGTCACGTCCATCTGTGCGCATCCCTAAGCCTGGCTGTGTATGGTGCTTAATCCCAAAGCAGTAGATAATTGTCATTTTTTGGTGAGTCATCATTCAAAATCTCTTCCTATTTTGGGGGCATTCCTGATTTTGTGAGACTCGGTGTGAGACAAATCTCGATCTCCAACTAAAGAAGCCAACGGGAAAGACATTTCCTTTCCCAGGCAGCCTGGGCACAGGCCTGTGACCAAACTTGCCAGTTATACCCCTTTCCAGGGACTGCAGCTCTGAGCACAGCAAAGCCCCAGGCGAGAGGGGAATTACTGACAAGGTCAGTTTGTTTCTGTTGTCCCTTTCCTATGACCTTTTCTTGTTTTGAGGCCGAGTTCTCCCACTTTCCTGTTGATTCTGTAAGCTACAGATCTAATATATTCTCTTTCTGGTTACATTAGGCAGAGCACATTTTTGCTGTTCGCAACCAGAAACCCTGCCTGGTAGAGGTTTCGATAAGTATTTATTGACTAATGAAAGGGTGGGAGCCCCTTCTTCGCAGTTGATAGGCTCAGACATGAGTCAGGAGGTCTAACCTTGCCTTCGTGTTAAATATTACACATACTTGAACATTCTTCTAAGGGAGGATCCATCCATATAGGTCTGCCTCCCTCTCACAAGCGGACAGCTGCGACCTTTCAATATACTCATCTATTCTTCAAGTCCCAGGTCTAATCCTCTTCAGCTAGAATGAAACTGAGCAAAGGCCCTAGGTGTAAGGCTGAAGATCAAGCTTCCCTTTGCTACTGAAGTGTCTGAAAATCAATATACTTCAGACACTCCCCAGACTGAGATGGCAGAGCTGCCAGCCCCTAGGGTAGCAGACACTCTGGAGGAATTCAGAGGACACCCAACAGTGAAGAGGGACAGAAGGACAATTTGTTGCTACTATAAGCAATGGGTTTTCTACTCTGCAGAGTCTGGCAGGGAACATCAAGGCTGGGTGCTCTGTACTGAGAAGAGCCCAAAGGAGCAGCTTTCCTGGTAGGGACAGCTGGGTAGGTAGTGAGGGTAGCCTTGGAGAACAACAGGCTAGAGCACTTGTGGCCCTCCAGCACACACATGCATCCAACCCTGAGGCAGACAAGGCACCAGGGCAGAGCCCAGCCTCCCCGTATTTAGCAGCAGGCTCTGCAGCCTGATAGGCCAGGACTCAAGACCCACAAAGCACCTGGTAGAGACAGCCAGACCTCCTTAGACCAAAGGAGCCCTGACATGGCCTTGGGCCAGCTGTGGGCCAGTCTGACGTTCTGCCAGTTGAGTAAGGGACAGGTAAAACTACACGCTAGGCAGGAAAAGCCAACTTTTAATATACTCCAAATAAAACTCCTTCAAAAGAACTTTTTACTTTGGCCTAAAAAACCTGGTAGAGTTATAGCCTACCAGACATGTGCCTTAGGAGAGGTGAAAAGGCACTTACCATCTTTGAGTTATACACACTTTTCATAAAAAGCAGGAATAAAAATAATTATTTCTCACCACTAAGTTGTTGAGGAGTACGACGAGATAAATGGTATCAAGGGCTCAATGCAATGCCTGGCATACGGCTGTAAGCTCTACTCTCTCCTCCCTCCTGCAAGGTGAGACCTAATCACTGCTGTCATGAGAACTGAGCTGGCTTGTTTATACAATGACTTAGGTTACATCCACCCCCAAATCCACTTTTCCCAAATAAGGCTGTGTTCCCGAAATTAAATAGCAAAGAAAACATCCCAAAGTCAGATACTGAGGGCTTAATTTGCTATCTTGTTCAACAATATTTGAGTGCTTATTCTAAGCAAGAGAGGACAAAGCTAAATCAGATCTTGAGCTCATCCTTATGGGGTCTAGGGTTTGACAGAAATGAGATGTGAGCAGGGTAACTGTGACAAGACAGAGCCGGGGTGCTCCATGAGGAAGGGAATAAAGAGGGTTTCAGGAGGAAGTGAAGCTGGATTGGGAACTTGAAGGATGAGTTTCATGGAGATATGGGCAGATAGGAGGGAAGGGCCTTCTGGGCACAGAGAAAGCTAGAGAGAAGGCCCAGATGGGGGTAGCATGGGAAGCATGTGCCACTGCCCTTTATAGCCTATGTTCGGTTCTGCTAAAGCAAAGGGGGGCAAGAAGGAGGAAACCAGAGGGACAGAGGCTGTGTGGCTGGAATGCAGCCAGACTGCATGGCCACAAGGGCTCAAGGCTTCCTGCCATTTGATAATGGGAACCCACCCAGAACTTGTAAGGGGCGTCCCACTTTCAAGTCACGCTTCAGGAAGATCAATCCAAAGCATGTGAGGGTGGGCGGGCTGAGGGAAGGTAGATAAATTGGGAAGTGGTGACCACAGCCAGGGTGTGAAAGGATGCAGGTCTTGAAATAGGGCAGGAGCTAGGAGGATGAGGGATGGAGGAGAGGCACCCAGAAATGGCAAGAGAAGCCCACAGGCTCCCAGCACTTGCTCTCTGCATGTTCATGCCCCTTCTGGAGTAACAAGTGTGCACTTGAGTCAGGCATGAAGGATCCAAACAACAGAACTGGGATGTTTCTTACTGAGCCTCCTATCACCTGGGTGACAGGCCAGAGAACTGGCTGAGGTCCTCACTTATAACGTGTTCATATTCTACAGACTAATCACGGAAGACCCCCTGCATCCTAGCAGCTGCTCCATGCACACCAGAAGTGAGGGGTGGGCCATGTGGAGAACAGAGAAGGGGGCAGTTCCTTGCCACTGATGGGGGTGGGATGAAAGGGGCACAACACCATGGGAAGGACTTTGTTCCTTAAGCACAATAACAGATGCCGGCAAGTCTTCAGGTCTGGCTATGGATTTTGCTTCTAAAAAATAATTACCAGTCAAATTAAACCTACGTTTTCTTTTATTTAAGTTTGGGTAGGCTTCCAGCCCCCAGACCTTTGACCTCTGGCCTAGTTTCCAAGAGAGAGACAAACACTCTCAGGTAGGAAGGTAACAGGCTCAGAGGCTGGGTCAGCCATCAGATGAGGTTTGAGCCCAGTCCAGGAGCTGTGTGCTAGAACCTCGGTCCCACTTCATCATGTCTGGGCCCTACCCCTAAAAGGGCTCAGAGATGGCTCTGACTGTCCTCATGGCACTGTGAGGTCCTGGAGAGCGGGGGCCCTGCACATCCATCACGTGGCTCTCAGGGTCTAGTGCAGCACGAGGCATGCAGTGGGTGTCAGCGGATGCAGAACCAACCTTGCATGAGGAACGCCATGCCTACCCTGATGGCTGCAATTTCAGCAGTCATTCTGGGACTCAATCTGCACCCCACCCCTCCCTTGGGAGGCCAGTGTTACTCCCCATGAGGTGGCTTTGGTAGGTGCAGTGCAGCTGAGAGGTTTTCTGCTTTGACTGAACATTTGGGAAGGGACAGCCTACGGGAGAAGTCCAATTTTATATCCCGTGTGGGACATGAGTACAACTTCTTGCTTGGTGAACTATTTGAAAGAGAATCGACAGGAATTGGCCTAAACCATTACTGGCTGAATTTCTAAGGAAAATTTCCAGGTGGAAATGGCTTCCTAAATTTTTTTTTTTTTTTTTTTTTTTTTTTGAAAGATTGTCCCTCTGTCACCCAGGTGGCAGTGCAGTGGCACGATCTTGGCTCACTGCAACCTCCGCCTCCTGGGTTCAAGTGATTCTCCTGCCTCAGCCTCCTAAGTAGCTGGGATTACAAGCACCCACCATCACGCCCAGCTAATTTTTTGAATTTTTAGTAGAGACAGGGTTCACCATGTTGGTCAGGCTGGTCTCAAACTCCTGACCTTGTGATCTGCCCACTTCAGCCTCCCAAAGTGCTGAGATTACAGGCATGAGCCAGGGCGCCCGGCCCCTAAATATTCTACAATAGAATTTTGGAAACCTACAATTTGCTTATGTTTCTGAATAAAATAATGCCCCCCTCCATTCACTGTGGGGTTCTGGTTCTATAATTTTGAGAAACAAAACAACAAAACCAGTTAATATCAAAGAACTCATAAACAGAAGCACCTCATGGAAATTTAAATAGGCTTTAAAATTAAAACTTTTATTAATGCAAAGACCTTTTAGATTCAACTTTCTCCTGCATTTTATTTTTCCAGTTTAGAGATATGTCTCTGAATCTGAATCACTCTCTGGTCAAATTACCTGCTGAAGAACTTAGGTTTCAGGCTGGTGAATGTCTGTGGCTGCCTAACCCCAGTCTCCAGCATTTGGCTGCAAGCAAGCCACAGCTTTTTTGAGATAGAGTCTCACTCTGTCATCCAGGCTGGAGTGTAGTGGTACAATCCTGGCTCACTGCAACCTCTGCCTTCCTGGGTTCAAGCAATTCTCCCACCTCAACTCCCTGAGTAGCTGGGATTATAGGTGTGTGCCACCACATCTGGCTAATTTTTCTATTTTTAGTAGAGACAGGGTTTCGCCGTGTTGGCCAGGCTGGACTAAAACTCTCAACCTCAAGTGATCCACCCACCTTGGCCTCCCAAAGTGCTGGGATTACAGGCGTGAGTCACTGTGCCTGGCAAAGCCACAGCTTGAAACGGCATCTTTGTGTCCTTGTTATCTGGTCACTCACAGAAGGAAGAGGGCAGTAGAGGGCTGGAGGTGGCTCCCCTAATATTTTCAAAGACAGTATCAGGAAGACTAATGGGATGATCCCCAAAAAGGGGAGTTTCTTTCTATAAAGATATTTGAAATGTAAGTTTCTTTCTATAAAGATATTTGATATTTGAGAGTCTGAGGTGAGTGGATCTCTTGAGCCCAGGAGTTCGAGACCAGCCTAGGCAACATGGTGAAACCTCATCTCTACAAAAAAATACAAAAATTTAGTTGGGCATGGCGGCACATGCTTGTAGTCCAAGCTACTTGGCCAGCTGAGGTAAAAGGATTGCTTGAGCCCAGAAGTCAAGGCTGCAGTGAGCTGTGATTGCGCCTCTGTACTCTGGCCTGGGCAACAGAGTGAGACCCTGTCTCAAAAAGAAAAAAAAAAAAAAGAGGAAATACTGACTGAAGGGAAAGGCAGGCTTCAATTCCATCGCAAAGAAACCTCATGTAACAGTAATGAATGAACAGCTTTGAGCCAGGAAAGGAGAGGGGCAGGAGCAGGTTTAGAGGCTACTTGTTTGGTGTTAACCCCAGCCCCTACTCCCAAGCAGGACAGAACCTCTACATATGACCACAGTCAAAAGGAAGAGCCTTTATGTATCTCCTAGGATAGACTTTAGAAGCTCCTTTTTGGGTGGGGCTGCCTATAAATCTTTTAAAGTTTTTCAGATCAGAATATAAATGTCCTTCTCCAGCATTCTCATTTTATCTCTCATTTGAGAGAGAAAATTATGATCAAAGGAGAAACCAACAGCAAGGGTAGGAGTAAGTTCTTCTAGAGCTGAGGAACCTCTCTCTGAGGCTGAGAGAGGTGAAGGCACTTACAAAAGGGAACTGTGCTGTAAAGATTAATTGTTCCTTGGTTTGTAAACTTCCCTGCCCACCAGCTGCTGGAAAAGCATTCGTAAATAGCTGGAGGGCTGTGAGCACCTACCAGTCAGATTAACTTTGGCTCTGTATAAGGCAGAGTGTCACTGGAGGAAATGGAGGGCCAGCTATTTTTATTCCTGCCAATTTTACTTTGGGCCAAACTAAAGGACTGCATTCTTCTCTTGAAGACACTCAGTTTACCTCAACTTTAGGTCACCATTCCCTAATGATTTGATGACGGAGAGACATTTCTCATACAGAAGTGGAGAAAGAAACTCACAAGGGTCCCGAAAGCCAGAGGCAGGTGTACATGCCCTGCACTGGACTGAAGGTAGGGGTGCTCACCTGACTGTGGAGTCGCTGCAGCTCTTCTAGGCTTTGTCTCAGTTTACCCCTCTCTCCCTCCATGAGCTCCCTCAGGGCTCTTGAGTCCTCACTGGTCTGCCTTATCTGTTCTTCTAAGGAGTCATCATCAAGTCTCCGGGAGCTCTGACGGCAAAAGAAAGACAGCCAGACAGTGATGGTAATGGTAGAGGAGAGATGGGGAGGGGTGAGAGAGATGGTTAGTGGGGAGAGAGAAGGAAAGGAGAAATGGGGGAGAGCAGAGAAATGGTATGGGGAAAGATAGTAGGGAAGATGGAGGGAAGGAGAAAAAGGAGGGCAGAGACAAAAGGTGGAAGGAAGAAGGGGTGGAGAAGAGAGATTGCTTAATTTCAACCTGTAAGCAGATGTTCACTTTTGTTTCAGGCTTGAGGAAAAAGAAGCTGTGTGGCGTGAACAGCATACCACAGTCTGATAGCTCTCTTCTCCCACAATGACCTGGCCTCATATTATAATACTTCCACAAATCAACACTGAATGGTCAGACAGAACAGCTGCCCTTCATCTTACTTTACCCAATACAGGAAGAAAGACACAACTTTTCCGTAGGAGGATGGAACATGAGGAGAAATAGTAGCCCAAAAGGTAGGAGTGTGAGTAGAGGGTAAGTCAGGGAGAAATCTGTCATGAAGCCAGAAGAAATGCCAGTCTGCCCAGGATGCCCATGGAAACAGTCCTCTCCTCCATAGGTGGCCAACTCTGGGATTTTAGAGCTGATCTTCTTAGAACTGATCTTCCCAACTTTCTGTGCTCATTTACATTCATTTGGTGGAAGCTTCAGATCTTTTACTTTTGCCAATTCACAGCTAACCCTACCACTAGGACCAAAGGGCTACAGAATAGCAATTTATAGTTTTTACTTGGATCCAAACTTCTATATGCAAAATTTCCAAGGAAATTTAAACTGGAAGCCGCCACTATCTGTGTATCACTACCTGAAGAAAAGGTCTCCATGTGTACTTGGTGTCTGCAGGAAGCTGACTTTGGAGCCCTGGCACTTGGCTCCTCTGCCTCATCACACCAGTAGTTGGTGTTGTCAAATAAGGGCTCACGGACGGGCATGGTGGCTCACGCCTGCAATCCCAGCACTTTGGGAGGCTGAGATGGGTGTATCACTTGAGGTCAAGAGTTCCAAACTAGCCTGGTCAACATGGTGAAACCCTGTCTCTACTAAAAGTAAAAAAATTAGCTGGGTGTGGTGGTGAGCACCTGTAATCCCAGCTACTCAGGAGGCTGAGGCACAAGAATCACTTGAACCCGGGAGGCAGAGGTTACAGTGAGCCAAGACAGTGCCACTGCACTCCAGCTGGGGCAACAGAGTGAGACTCTGTCTCAAAAACAACGAGACAAAAAGAAACAAAACAGTAAGGGCTCAGAAGAAATTCTTGGAGATATTTCATAGGGTTTCAGTTCCAGGGCTGATCTCACCTTCTGTACTGGGTTCTAATCTGCCAATAGCCAGCTCCTGTGGGGTAAGGACCATCTCAGACTGGCCTCTTACCGTGGGCTCCATGCCATCCACAATACTCTGTATCAGTCTCTTGAGCTCGTTGAGGGCAGTGCGCAAGCTGCCGGCTGGCACATCCTTGGCAGACGAGGTTTCTGAAGACTCATCCATGGAGGAGTCTGTGGAGACGGCCGAGTCAGCGCTGTCATTGCCTCGAAGGTGTGAGCACAGATAGCGAACCTGGCAGTAGGCTTCCCAGAGCTGCAGTCTCAGCTGTTCCACAGAGAATTAGTCTTCGTTATGGACTCTAGAGAAAACTGCCACCTGGCCATCTTTTTTTAGCATCTGAACCCAAAATACTGACACCCAAGACACTAGTTCTAGGAGAAAGGGTTTTTTGTTCTGTGTTTGTTTTTCAACTTATTGGTCCCAAGAAATAATACTTATTCTGAGCCAAGTTCATCTACATAGACTCCAAATTCTTATTTTCCCCGTTCTCTAGCTTCTTCCATTTGCAAAATAAATCACTTCTTTATGTAATCAGTTACTTTGGTGGGGAGTCAGAAACCAATTAGTAGAATGAATGGTTCTAGGTATTATGAAAAGTGTGGAAAGAAACCAATTAGATGGGGAAGATGGATCACGACTGCTCTGGAACTCTGTCAATATAAGAGGTATGGAGCTGATGGCACAAGCATTTCCTAAGAGGAACTGGGGTGACAATGACTGGGAACTGGCTGTGCCTGTGATACTCTGTCCTCTAGTAATTCAACGCCTTAATGGATAAGGTGGGTGGAAAATGGAGGGCCAGGGACATGCTTTATCAAGGCCTGCTTCACGACACTCTAGGCAGCAGGCCAAGGGGCTGACACAGGCACAGGGGCACAGCCGTGCCAGGCTGGCAGCTGAGCACTAGGGAGGATGGGCCCTGAGCAACTCCAGGGAGCCTCTCCTGTGGGGTGACAGGCAGGTCAGCACCTGCTCTCGCTCTTGCTCCAGCTCCTCGGCCTCCATGCTCTGCTCGATCTCTGACAGGAGGGATGTGCTGGTGGCGGCAGAGCTCTGCAGACTCCTCTCCTCAGTGAGTTCTTCCACCTTCACCTGCAGCTGTCGGCAGGAGAGACGCACCTCCTGAAGCTCCAGCTGGCTTTGGTGCAGCTTTCAAAGGAAGAGCAAATGGTAGTGAGGTTTACCAAACACAAAAACCAAGACAAACTGACCCTCAACCTGATCATGCTTCTGGATCCAACCACCAATTAACAGAAAAATAAACAGGAGAGAGGAACGTGTTAAACTGCATCAGGAGATGCACTCAGCAAAATCCTGATCTAGAAAATTCTGGCCAGGCGCGGTGGCTCATGCCTATAATCCCAGCATTTTGGGAGGCCAAGGCAGGCAGATCACCTAAGGTCAGGAGTTCAAGACCAGCCTAGCCAATATGCTGAAACCCTGTCTCTATTAAAAATACAAAAATTAGCTGGGCATGGTGGCAGGCGCCTGAAATCCTAGGTACTCGGGGACTGAGGCAGGAGAATCACTTGAACCCAGGAGGTGGAGGTTGCAGTGAGCCGAGATTGTGCCACTGCACTCCAGCCTGGGTGACAGTGTGAGACTCCATCTCAAATAAAAGAAAATTCTACAGGACAAACAACTCCATTTTCTTAACAAAAACATTGTAAGGGGGAAAAAAAAAGATAAAGGAGAAACACAGAAATAAAAAAAGACTAGAATTATACCAACCAGGCCTGGCACGGTGGCTCTCGCCTGTAATACCAGCATTCTGGAAGGCCAAAGCGGACTGATAACCTGAGATCAGGAAATCAAGACCAGCCTGGCCAACATGGTGAAACCTGTCTCTACTAAAAATACAAAAATTAGCTGGGTGTGGTGAGGGGTGCCTGTAATCCCAGCTACCTGGGAGGCTGAGGCAGGAGAGCTGATTGAACCTGGAAGGCAGAGGTTACAGTGAACAGAGATTGCACCATTGCACTCCAGCCTGGATGACAAGAGCAAAAACTGCATCTCGAAAAAAAAAAAAAAGTTATACCAACTAACTGCACTGTATAGGCCCATTTTAATTTGTATCTTGATTCAAACAACAACTGTGAAAAAAATGAGACATTAAACAAGTGAATATTTGAACACTTACTGGACATTTTGTGATATTAAGAAAATATGCTAATTATTTTGGGTATAATAGTACTGTAGTTACATTTTTAAAAGTTCCTATCTTTTAGAGGTTAGTACTTTTTACTTACATGCAAACTTACTAAAATTTGAGATTTACTTCAAAATAACATGAGAGAAAAGGAAAAGGATGTTATGAAGATGGGGCAGCACTGGCCAGGGATAGGTGGTATTCAGAGCTGGGCTTCATTACGCTGTGCCACTGTGGAATGTTTGAAATCCTTTGTAATAAAAAATCAAACACACACACAGGCACACAAAGTTAGATACCATTAGACTCTCACCAAGATGGCTAACATAAATAATACAAATAATATCAAGTGTTGATGAAGATGTGGGGCAATGCTGGTGGGAGTGGAAAATGTACAAATACATTGGAAAATTGGCAGTTTCTAATAAAGTTAAATACAATCTATATTCCACAATCCACTTTTAGCTGTAGACCCAACAAAAATGAAATGTGCACAACTGACATATACAGGATGTTCAAATAGCCACAAACGGGAAACAATCCAAATGCCAATAAAACTAGAGTAAGTAAATTGTGGTATGTTCACATGTTGCAATACTGCACAACAATGAAAGAATATACTGTGACTACATGCCACAATATGGTTAAATTTCATAGACACAATGTTGAACAAAAGCCAGACATAAAAAGTATACATGATTCTATTTATAAAATGTTCCCAAACTTCAATGAGGTAGAAGAAAGTTGGAGTAGAGGTTTGCTTTTGAGGAAGTGGCAAGTATTCTTTTTAGGGTGCTGATCATGGTCTGTATCTTGATCTCAATGGTGGTTACACAGATATATATTTGTAAAAACTAATTGGGCTGTCCCCTTAAGATTTGTATGTAGTGTATACATATATATATTTATATATATATTTTTGAGACGGAGTCTCACTCTGTGGCCCAAGCTGGAGTGCAGTGGCATGATCTCGGCTCACTGCAACCTCTGCCTCCCAGGTTCAAGTGATTCTTCTGCCTTGGCCTCCCTAGTAGCTGGGATTATAGGCGCCTGCCACCGCACCTGGCTAATTTTTGTATTTTTAGTAGAGATGGCGTTTCACAATCTTGGCCAGGCTGGTCTTGAACTCCTGACCTCATGATCCACCCGCCTTAGCCTCCTAAAGTACTGGGATTATAGGTGTGAGCCACATATATATATTTTTTTCATGAAAAAATTATTATTTATATATATGTATTTTCAGAGGAAAAAAGAGTAGCCTGGAAAAGAGGAAGGAATATATACACATATATATATTTTGTTGTTGTTGTTTTGTTTTGTTTTCAGGGAAAAAAGAGTAGCTTGGAAAGGAGCCGGAAGTGCAAATGGAAGTAGCATCTGGATAGTAATACCAAGAGTTTCCACCCTGCACCAAACCATTAGAAGCAAGACCCTAGGTTGGCCCCTCACTTCCACATCAGGTAGTTGATCCACAGGTGAAAAGTGATTTTCCTATAACCCTTGTGAAGCAGAACTGGACTCCTGACTCCCAGTCCAGGGTTGTTTCCAGTCTCCACATATCTCATTTGTTCCAGAGAGATACTAACAGATGAGATATGAACTTATTTTGAAGATCTCTGAGGGAAGCTTCCTCCCTCAGAGATCTTCAAAATAAGTTCATATCTCATCTCTTAATATGAGATATGAACTTACTTTGAAGATCTCTGAGGGAAGCTTCAGTTCTAACTCTCATGGGCAGAAATGTACATATTTTTCCCATGTCTAACATCAGTCATTCATCCTGTGCGTTCACCTTTTGTTCTCTCTCAGTCCTTTTCTGAAGACTGGAAAGAGCTCATTACTTGGAGATATTCCTTTTCAATAGCTTTCCAAATAGCTCTATTCTGCAAGTCAAATATTATATTTATTATATTTCCTTTAGGCTATTCCCAGCCTCTCTCTCTTGATTTTTAAATGATCTCAGAGATTTTCACATAAACCTACATTTTTAGAGCTGGCAGAGCCACAGAGATCAATGAATCCAACTATCTCAGGATAAAACTGAAGCTTAGAAAACGGGAATGATGCCAGTGGTAGAGAGAAGACAGCAGCACAGGGGTCAGAATTGTGGGCAGTGCTCTTTCCTTCTCTCTGCATGCTGCTACTTCAGCCCCTCCACTCCACTGCATTCTCCATGGCCCCTTCTGTGTGGAGTTCACAACAGGGCACAATTCTCTGGGGAGGTTACTACTGCTGAATATAAGGGGACGACCCAACCACAACTGCTAAATGCTATTTTTTTTTTTTGAGTCTCTGTCACCCAGGCTAGAGTGCAGTGGCATGATCTTGGTTCACTGCAACCTCTGCCTCCTGGGTTCAAGTGATTCTCCTGCCTCAGCCTCCTAAGTAGCTGGGACCACAGGCATGTGCTGCCATGTCCGGGTAAATTTTTTATTTTTAGTAGAGACAGGATTTCATCATGTTGGCCAGGATGGTCTCGAACTCCTGACCTCAAGTGATCTGCCCGTCTTGGCCTCCTAAAGTGCTGGGATTATAGGCGTGAACCACTGCGTCCGGCTTAAATGCTACCTTCTTATCTGTGCACTCCCCATGACTAACTTGCTTTTAATACAGCAGACCCTAGTTGTAGAATTGTCATCAGTTTGCTAGCGGCTAGGCACATGGCCACCTGCCACATCTGCCCAGAAGCAATGTTTCCCACTCTTCCTATTTGTGGATTGCAACGCCCCCTCCTCCTTAGAAGCCTTGCAGGAAGTTGCGGGGGAGAACTTCCTGGGATTTAAATTAGGCTAATTTATTCTTTCATAAAATAGCATTTCTGGGGTCACCTCTGTTCCATTAAAAAGAGAGTAGACACTGCACTGGTCTTTTCCAGACTCTTGGCCGAGTCGCTTGTGGCTCCTGCAGAGATACAGACTGGAGTGGCTGGCAGCCAATTAGAGCTCTATAGTTCTCATAAAGGGAGCAAGCTGCCTTGCAGAGCCTTTGGCCTTTCACTTAGGTGCCCTGAGCCTAACCGTCACCGTCAGTACTTGGAAATGATTGGCTAATGGCACCAGTGATCTGGAATAGCCTTAATGAGGAAGGGTTTGGTGCCCAGCTGCCCAGAGAAGGAAGAAAGGATAGGCAAGCCTGCTCTGAGTGTTCTGGTGGATCAGCAATACCTGCTGGTCTAGTGGGAACTTCTCCAACCCCAGTTTTGAGGAAACTCAGAAAGAAAAACATTAGGGTTATAGGAAAAAAGAAGACATTCCTAGGAAGCATTTGGCACAATTACAAATGGCATATTAAACTAGTAAAATGCATCACAATTATTTTTTAGACAACTCCACACACATCTCAGCAGGAGAAGTTCGGTAGAAACAAGTACAAGTTCTTACATACTGAACAAAATTAGTTCAATTACTCATGCACACTCAAAGGTGCTTAATTAATGATAACAGCAAGAGAACAAAGACCAGGAGAGGTCTGCATTCTCCAGTCAACAGCTGATTCACTAACTGGACAGACACAGGCAGAAAAATCAAACTATACAACGGAAGAGTCTATTACATATAAGGGCCCTTTAAAATAAGAAACACTGGGTCAGGCGTGGTGGCTCAGCCTAGAATCCCAGCACTTTGGGAGGCTGAGAATCACAAGGTCACTTTGGGAGGGTGAATCACAAGGTCAGGAGTTCGAGAGCAGCCTGGTCAACAAGGTGAAACCCCGTCTCTACCAAAAATACAAAAATCAGCCGGGTGTGGTGGTACATGCCTGTAATCCCAGCTATTCAAGAGACTAAGGCAAGATAATCACTTGAACCTGGGAGAAGGAGGTTGCAGTGAGCTAAGATCATACCACTGCACTCCAGCCTGGGTGACAGAGTAAAACTCCGTCTCAAAAAAATAAATAAAAATTAAAAAATAAGAAACATATCGTTTATATAACAAAGATGACACTAAGTAAACTTTTATGTATGAATAAGAATGACACTAAATGCTTTGTGTTTGTATAGTATACTACATTTAAGCCCCTGTGAAGGAACTGGGATGGTGTGATGTGAAGTGATTTGCCAAATGGTAGACAATCAGCATTAGAGCAAGGTCTAGACTCCACATCCCCTGCTTCCTGGGTTGCCCCACAGTGAGCAGGGCCTTTGCTCTGCTGATGGACTCTACCCACTTACTGGGACTAGGCCCTGCACACATCTGTAAGATGTCCAGCTGGGTATGAGACAGGACAGTTAAGTGGCCCTTAGAGGGACAAATAGATTTTCTTTATTGGATAAGAGTTTGGCAAAATACTTGATATATACTGGGTGCTCAGCAAATAATACTTTTTATCTTTATTCTCAGGTCTAAAAAAATTCAGAGTTGGATTTGATCAGTTGTTTAAAATCTGTTTTTGACAGCAGGACCCCAATTATATAGTGAAAGAGATCAAAACGGGGCTCCCCTGGTTGTGGCAGGCCTGTTGCCTCGCCTGCTCAGCCATCCCTCACCCTTGTCTGAGGATTTAAAATCAAGAGATTAAACATATTCCAAGGCCACTAGCTGTACATTTTACAAGTATGGTTTAGAATCACTCAGTTGCTACCTGAGTAAGCTGGATTTTTAAATTTCTGTATCAGTACAGGCCATTTCAGCAACAGAAAGGACTTTCTAGAGGACACTAGTAATTAGTGGCAACTTGAGAGTTGCACATGAACTGAAGAACTGTAGTGATAAATTGTTAGGGAAGATGAGAATTCAGCCTATAAATGCAGATTTTCCAAATCAGTTGAGTACTGCCTGACTTGCTGCAGATCCTTAGGTGAATGACACCTTCTCAGTCTTGAAGTTCAACAGGAAGACAGTGGATGTGCACATGGTGAGCAAGTGCATGTGGCATGATGGGATTCTCGCTGCTCTAGCATGTGCAGCCCACAGCGCTGGTCAGGCCCCTGATGGCCTACTAGTTCTGCCTCTTCCCCTCAACCCAGGCCCCCAATTCTTGATTTGAAATAGACTTTTCACTGTAAATTCATGCTAAACTGAAAGTTTCTTTTAGGTAAGGGCCATTTTTCTCTTTCTCCATACTTATCTTCCTTCTCCTCCCGTATCTCAGCAACCCTCAGGAGAGTGCTTGATAGGGTAATAAATGCTGGTCAGGAACTGACGTTCAGAGACAAGTGATACTAAGAAGTTACCACTGAGCTACAGGAAAAGCAGGTGAGAGGGTTCCAGTCTCGATTTTACCAAAGATTCGCTATATGACTTTGGATAAACGATTCAGTTTTTCTAAATCTCAGCTTTGTGATGTATGCTAAAGATGTACGCAAAAAGCACTCTATATGCTAAAGAGGCACACAAGTTCACTGCTATTATCGTCAACCTTGAAAAACGAGCAAACTCCTTTCCATCTTGAAAACTGCTGTAAGTCTTCAGCCAGCACCATTTTCTACTCAACATTTACTGAGGCACTACTATTAATATATGAAAAGTTACTAGCTGAAGGTACTAAAAACATGGAGAAAGAAAAGCCATTAATTTTCCCTCAAAGAGGTTCATCACTTAGGTGTCAGCTTAGCTGATGGTGTCAGAGACAAGTAATCTTAGCCCAAGACACTATTTCCTTATCCCATAACCCAAGGCTTTCAAACAGCCTACCTATGAGCCCAGTGGGACCTTCTGTGGCCTGGCCTCTGGGCAGAGACCCACCTGGTGCTTGAGTACACCTGGCTGCCCACCTCTGCACAAACATTACTGTTGCAATCTAGTACACTCCCTGGCATGCACAGAGAATGCCAAAGGGAAGCAACGCACTCCTAATTTCTGACCCCAGATCCTCCTAGGCCAGCCCAGCAAAGTATCTTGGTAGCAGATGCTATACTCTATTTCTGGGGAGACTGGAGTGATGCTATCTTTTTGTTTTGGAAGTTGTTTCTTGTCAAGCATGAGCTTGGGGATTCAGCTGAGGCCTGGTAGCAGTTCACAAATAAGAACAAATATGGCCATGAAGCAATTTCCATCAGGAAGTGAAAAAAGAGACTGATTAGGCTTACAAAGGGGTCAGTCTATGCCTTTTCTGGCAACGGGCAGAAGTAGAATATAAATCTTGATGTGTTCAGTGGGCAGCTTCTTGGTTTCTGCTCCATGTGAGCCAACTAAATCCATGAGCTTGGGAAGGCAGCAGCAGAAAGCATTGTGAGCTGAATTAGAGAGAAGTCACAGACTCCCTCTGAAACCTTCTAGCAGATTTTACAAATGCTAAGAGGCCAGAATAGCACTCCTAGCCATGTTCTAGCCATGTTAATAACCCAGAAAGAACTCTGTGACACTGCTCCATGGGCCAGTGGTTCAGAACACATTGGAGAAATGATCTGTGGGTGGCAATACACTTCCTTTAGACAGAGTCAAAAGAGCCAAGTTAGTGAATGCCCCAGGGCCTACAGTGAGATCTTAGCGTCATCCACCCCTGGCTTACCCCAGCAGTGATGTTGGCCTTCTAGCTTTTTCTTTTTGGCTAAGTGCTCCTTTTATCTGGCCCTAGTTCTCCAGGACAGCTTCTCTACCCCAGTACCTGTAGGTCCTTGTCATGACCCTGCCTCTCCAGGATCAGCACCCGGTCCTGTAGCTCCTCCACGGTCCCTTGGAGCAGGTCATTTTCCTCTAAAGTAGCGCTGAGACGATGCTCCAGCTCCCGTTTCCGATCTGACAGCATCTTGATCTGAAAGGGTGGATGGAGAGCCACAGGGGTGGTATAGAGTTACACCCAGGCTGACAAGTAGGAAGTAGGGACTAGCCCGAAAACATGAAGGCAAGTATCTTTCAGTGTTCTGCCCAATGTCATGGTACCGCCATCTCTGAGAGAATAGCTATGAAACCCTAAACTGAAGAGAAAACCCCTCCCCTCTAGAAACCTGTCTGGGAAGGTGTGGGAGTTGAGCTCTGGGGAAGCTGGAATGTGGGATGCCAGGCAGGGAGGGAAGGCTAGCGCTTTGGAAATTCCAGAGATAAGATAAAAAAAGGGCCCTACCTTACCCGCCCTTAACTTTACCCCAAACTTCCAATTGGCAGGAGGAGTGAACCTAACCTGCTGAACTACTTCTTCTCAAGTCATGAGCATGAGAAAATGTCCAGGAAATCCTCTGGAGCGCCATGTTTTCACACCCAGGGATTCCCCTCTGTCTTCTTTTCCCCACTCCTGGCCCCTCTGGCACTAGAGGTCACAGCTCAGATCCAGTGCCTTGAGTTAAGGGTAGAGTTCCCAGGGTACAGAAAGCAAAATAATCCCTGCATCAGCCTGTGTCCTGGGATGGAACAGGACACAGACACAAGTGAATTCTGACTTTACTCAGAGTAACTTTTACCTGAGCGAGTCATTTGTAACACGTTGATACGTTCGTACACAGTGAATACCTAGTCAGTCTCCAGGTAAGTAAACCTTCTTTTAGGAAGGTATGTCTCATCTCTTCAGTGTCATTGAGAAAACAGAGGAAAAGAGGAAGGAGATGCCAAGTCTCCTCTGGCCTCAAGGTATGTGAGTGAGAAGCTGAGCCAGTGCTCCCCAAGGCCAGAAATGCTTTGTTCAAAGATCACTACTCTGGCTCAGGGGCTCCAGAAAGCCTTCCCAATTGGGTCTGACTCTTGGGGGACCTTCTAGAATCCTGCAGTTCCTTGTGGATCCTCCCATTTATTTATCAGTGCCCCGCTGGACTGATTCTCAACCAGCTTCTTGCTTCTAAATACTATACTTTCCTAACATGGTTAAAACATTCTCTAGGTTCTCTAGTCCAGCCTGGATAACAATTCCTTAAGGCTCTTACTTGGGCAAGTTTTGGGAACCAACCTTAGAACTTTTCCAGGGGAAATTCTGAAATGAATGTCTAGCTCCTTTCAAGTCCTATGAGATACACTTTTCCCTTTGCTTTTTAGCTGTTCTCACTCTCTGAACTAGAATTCTGCTCATAGGGCACAGATCTTCTCTGGCCACCAATCAATCAGATAGGATGTTGTCCTGGGGAAATAAAGTATGTGGCCTTTGTCCAGAGAGATCAGGTATCCGGCCAAACAAAGAAATATTGTCTCTCAAGTGTGCACCTGGGTAGGGGACCAAAAGGAGCAAGCCCCTTTTGTGAATGGGCCCACTATTTCCTACACTGAAGCAAAGTTACCCATGTGAAGAGAATTCTTACTCCAGTTAATTTTCATGTAAATACCCTCTGACCTTTAAATTTTCCTTCCCGTGAATCATCTTTGTTTCTCAAGTTTCAGTCAGTGAAGTGATGAGATAATAAGATTCTGATACACAACTGATCCTGAAAAAACTTAGTTCGGAGCTACACAAAGTGAAACTAACAATTTCATAGCTTGACTTTTTTTTTCTTTTTGAGATGAAATCTCGCTGTGTCACCCAGGCTGGAGTGCAGTGGCGTGATCTCGGCTCATTGCAACCTCTGCCTCCTTGGTTCAAGTGATTCTCTTGCCTCAGCCTCCTTGGTAGCTGGGATTACAGGCATGTGCCACCACACCCAGCTAATTTTTCTATTATTAGTAGAGACGGGGTTTCACCATGTTGGTCAAGGCTGGTCTTGAACTCCTGACCTCGTGATCCGCCCTCCTCGGCCTCCCAAAGTGCTGGGATTACAGGCATGAGCCACCGCGCCTGGCCTCATAGCTTGACTTTTAAAGGTAGCAGTGTTTATGGACAAAGCAAGGAATCAGCATTAGGCTGCCAACTCCCTCACCCTGAAACTTGTCAACAAATCTGGCAATAAACATTCCTGGGGATGACCTGGACATGAGGGTTTAAAAAAAGTGAACAGGTGGGGGAAAGAGGAAGACAGGAAACTTGAAGGAGTCAGAGCGTGGCAGAGGTAGGTGAATGGCAAGTCATGCACACGAATGGTCACACACAGGCATGCCAAACCCCACTGGAACAAACTACTTACTTCAAGGACCTGCTGCTCAATACCAGTAAGCATTCCAAGGGAAAGGGGGAAGAAACGGAATGGGAAGCAGGAGAAAAGAGAATATATTGACAGACTTTAGGAAAAACATCCTTAGGTTATTTACTAAGCAGGGGAGCAGGCTATCTGGGTTTCTCTGGCCTGACCATGATGACTGATCACTTCATCACGGTGGAAGGTACTCATTCAACTTGGCTCTAGACTGTCCTTCAAACTTAGACTTAGCAAAGGGGTTGCTGTCCAGATACTTGGCTAAAGGATCCTCAAAAGCAGAGCAGGTGGAAGCCTGCCCCAGGGGGAGGACTGGTTTGGGCTGGTGATAAGATCCTTACCCTCTCCTCACCTTCCACAACCAGATTCGCATAGTATTGTTCCCCTGTTGATACTTTCTTTTCCCCTACGTTCTGGCCTCTCCTATGTTTTCAATAACATCACTGTGTTCCAGGTATCATACGAAGTGCCTCTTATGCATTAACCTATAACATCTTCACAAAAACCTATGAAGCAGAAACTTCTATTTCTCTCATTTTGTAGATGAGAATAACAGTAGATCTTATTAAGATGGATTGAACTGGGCCTAAATGGAATAGAGAGAAGCGAGATGCCATTTCCCACCTTCTATTTGGGATTGGCAAGGATATTTTTGGAGAGAGCAACATAGTCAGTAAAATGTAGGCCATTCGTGATGTCAACACACCCGGCAGTAACTCTGAGCAACTTCATTTTTCCAGACAACAGGCTACGCAGAGAAACATGGATCAAATGTTCCCCATTAAGTTTCACACAGAAATGTCTTTCTGTAGAGATTTTAGTCCCTTTGTCTCCCAGTGCAGAGTTACCAGTGAGAAAAGCACTCCATTTTCCAGCACTGCTGTGTGGGAAGGCTCACCTCGGCCTGAAGGCTCTCCAGCCGGATGATGTGCTGGTTGGTTGACGAGTTTTTCTCCCGAAAGTCTTCTCTGAGGGCGTGGACCTGCATGGAGAGTTGTCTCTCAACTTCTGATGCCTGAAACAGAGGAGACCTGCAGAGCTGATTCAGAGGTTGTGCAAAGAGGTCTATTAAGATTTCTGCCTTTTATTTATCAAGCATCTCTTTGTACTTTCCATTCTGTAAGAAGCACTAGATGAGATGCTGGTTTCCCACCACAATCCATTTGTTCTCTAGTGCCAAAACAGGACAAACTCCAACCCCCACCTCCACCATTAATGGCTCTGTCTAGGTCCAAGACCACTTTACACATCAGAGGAAACAGCCCTAGAAAATAGTATGCTCTCAAATGTTAGTTATCATTATTACTCTATATATAGCAGAAACTCAGCAAGTATCTACTACATTGAAAGTCTGAATATTTTACATGAACGAATAAGATGGTTATACCTACTGCCTTAGAAATTCCTTTATTTCTCCCATCAATCTCAAGTGGGCTCAGTCAAATCACGTGTCTGCATTTCTCTCCTTTACGTAATATGGGCACACTATCTGAAATTCCTTGTTATACCTGTTAAAATTTTTGCCGCTCATTCCTCAAGGACATTTTTGCAACTTTTAATTCTTTGGGGAGTGCCAGCAGAGGTGCCTGTTTCCCACCTCAATCCATTTATTATCTAAAACTACAATACAGCAAATACCAAAATACCATTTGATGTTGTAGGAGCCTCACCTGGTAACACAAACTCCAGCCCTCCTCCTGAGGTCCCAGCCCAGACCCTGCTGAGGGAGCCCTGCTCACTGTCCTGTGGAGAGGAGAGCCACGGGACAAATTAAGTAACTGCCTCAGTGCTTTTTCTGAGGCCAAATGGGGTCAGTAAGCTTTATGGGTTCTTAGGAGAGATCACTGTGTGCTGGAATGGCCAGGAAAGGCTTTCCGAGGAGGTGGGATATAATAATGTTGAAACAGTAGGCTAGCTGTTCAATGAGGCTCTCACAGTAATGGTTACATGTTCAATAGTTCTTTTTATCTTCAAATACTATATCATCAATTGCCCATCTTTTTTTAAATTTTTGCTTCCACATATTCAACAAATCTTACCTCACTGGACTACAGAGGCACAGAAGATTCTTAATCTACAGTCATATTTTAAAAATTAAAAAACACAAAACAAAATAAAATCAAACCATATTCTAGTTGATTTTCATTTAAATATCCTCTGACCTTTGAATTTTCCTTCCTATGAATTATCTTTGTTTCCCAAGTTTCAGTCAGTGAAGTGATGAGCTAAGAAGATTCTGACATACACTTGACTCCTTAAAAAACTTAGAAGTTCAGAGCTACATGAAGTAACTTGACTTTATGATGCAAGGTATCAGCATTAGGCTGCCAACTCCCTCACCCCACCCTACACACCCTGAAACTTGTCAACAATGCTGGCAATAAACATTCCTGGGAATGTTTCCCCTATATCATTTCTCCTTTATACTCTAAATTTAATTTCAGATACGCACTAGGCTGTTTTAGACTTCTCAATCACTTAGAAACACATTAGTCACTCGCTTTTGCCTAAGAATCACATTAGTAATATCTACTGAGTACATACTACGTGTCAAGAACTGTGCTAAATGTTTTCGATGCATTATCTTGATTGTTACCCCCAATTTACTAACAAGGAAATGGGCTCAGGAAAGTAAAGGAACTTGCCCAAGAATCAGGATGGTAAAAACTTTGGGCTGGGCTGCGTGTGCTGGCTCATGCCTGTTATTCCAGCACTTTGGGAGGCTAGGGCGGAAGGACTGTTTGAGCCCAGGAGCTTGAGACCAGCCTGGCCAACAAGGTGAAACCCAATCTCCACAAAAAATACAAAAACTAGCCAGGCATGGTGGCATGAGCCTGTAGTACCAGCTACTCAGGAGGCTGAGGGGGGAGGATCACCTGACCTTGGGGAGGTTGAGGCTGCGGTGAGCCATGATCATGCCACTGCACTATAAGTTTGAAAGCCAGTCTCAAAAATAAATAAATAGGCTGGACATGGTGCCACACGTCTATAATCCCAGCCTGGCCAACACGGTGAAACCCTATCTCTCCTAAAATTACAAAAATTAGGCCAGGTGAGGTGGCTCATACCTGTAATCCCAACATTTTGGGAGGCAGAGGCAGGTGGATCACAAGGTCAGGAGTTCAAGACCAGCCTGGCCAACATGGTGAAACTCTGTCTTTATTAAAAATATGAAAATTAGCTGGGCATGGTGGTATGTGCCTGTAATCCCAGCTACTCGGGAGGCTGAGGCAGGAGAGTTGCTTGAACCAGGACCCAGAAGGCAGAGGTTGCAGTGAGCGGAGATCACATCTCTGCACTCTAGCCTGGGTTACAGAGCGAGACTGTGTCTCAAAAATATACATATAAAAATTAGCTGGGCATGGTGGTGCATACCTGTAGTCCCAGCTACTTGAGAGGCTGAGGCAGGATAATCACTTGAACTTGGGAGGCAGAAGTTGCAGTAAGGTGAGATCACGCCACTGCACTCCAGCCTGGATGACAGAGCGAGACTACGTCTCAAAAGAAAAAATTTTTTTTAAATTAATAAATAAAAAACCAATTTTGGCTGTCTTACCCTCAAATTAGGACTGTAATACTATCTTCTTGTATTTTGAAATAGTTTTTCATACTTTTATTGCTCATTACTAAAACCAAACTTTACACAAGTCCAATTTAGCAAGGCTTTTCTTCTTTTTTTTAGTACTAGGCATTTCATTTGACTCTTAAAATTTCTTCTAAGGCCGAGTACGGTAATCCCAGCTCACATCTGTAATCCTAGCACTTTGGAAGGCAGAGGCTGGTGGATCACCTGAGGTCAGGAGTTTGAGACTAGCCTGGCCAACATGGAGAAACCCCGTTTCTACTAAAAATACAAAAATTAGCTGGGTATGGTGGCGGGCACCTGTAGTCCAGCTACTCAGGAGGCTGAGGCAGGAGAACTGCTTGAACCCAGGAAGCAGAGGCTGCAGTGAGCCAAGAGTACGCTATTATACTCCAGCCTGGGTGACAAGAGCTAAACTCCATCACCCACCCCTCAAAAATTGTTTTTTTCTAATGGAAGGTAGGGCCCATCAGGAAATCATATGCTGTAGTTTGATAGCCTATACTGAATTCAGTTGATTGTTGAGATTTCAAACATACTTAGATTTGCAAAGCACTACAGGTAATTTAGATAGCTGATCTTATTCCTAGCATCACCACTTTGACATGAATCACTCAAAAACGAAGCCATAGAGATGCACTGAGGCTGCAAATGTAGTCCAGCTGGTACGAAATGCTCCTGTAGACTATCTCCTCTCAAAGTGATCTTCTTAGAAATAGAAATTTGTCTCTTCCTACCAGAAAGTTAAACTCCACAGCCTGAGGTATTAAGCACTAAGCTATAATGTTCCCATTAAATGTCCCCTGACTCCTCAAACATGCCCAGGGATATAGTTTTTTTCTAAAGCCTTTAACCTGCATTTCTCATCTGAATTTCCAATAGCCTTAAGAAGCAAGGCATCACTGGT
Source organism: Cacajao melanocephalus (assembly GCA_963573385.1). Classification (NCBI taxonomy): domain Eukaryota; kingdom Metazoa; phylum Chordata; class Mammalia; order Primates; family Pitheciidae; genus Cacajao; species Cacajao melanocephalus. The sequence continues at coordinate 88,788 of CAUYLG010033641.1, forward strand.
CTCCTTTTGCAGACAGGGAGATAGAGGCTGCAAGGGTGTGCACTGCATTGGCCTTTGGCTACCACATCACAGCCACCTTCTGGCCAGGGGGCCAATCAATTGCCTGTGATGGTGATGGAGGGGATACATCAATCTGAGTTATAAACCTACCATTTGCAAGGAGCTAATGCATCTTCCAAAGTAAATTATTTTCTTCTTTTTCAGAGACAGAATTTTCACACTTTGGACTTGACTAACACTATGAGTATTAGCTATTTCTGCACATAAATAATAACTCCTTAAGTTTATATTTAACTCTTATGTTCTAAATGCTTTGTGGGAGTTAAATGCTAAATAAGGAAGCACAAAGCCAGCCTTAGCTCTGGAATGAATTTCAGAGGTTCTTTGAAGAACCTTTGAAGAAACAGGAGGGTCAGCCAGAGAAACAGCAGTCTCTCTGAAGGGACACTGTGTTCCTGAGAGAAGGGATATCATGGAAAGACAAAAAGTAAAATGGACCAGGCATGGTTTAATCTCAGCACTTTGGGAGGCCAAGGTGGGAGGACTGCTTGAGCTCAGGAGTTTGCGATCAGCCTGGATAATATGGTGAAACCCTGTCTCTATAAACTTCAAACTCCTAGTAGTACTTGTCCATGAAATTTCTCTGTAATAATTGGAACTTGTCATCCATGATAATGTCCTCTAAATACACAGCCACAGCATCAAATTCTGCATCAAAGGTGGAGGAGGACAGCTTGAAGCTCTCTTACTCTAAGGCATCCATTGTTGTTACTGTTCCCACCTGTACGGGCAAGAGGAAGCACTGGGCTCCTACCTGACCCAGGGCCAGACGTAGGGCCCAGCCTGCCCTCTGCTCTGCAGAACCCTAACCTGCATCAAGGGCAGGTGGTCAGCTGGAAGGAGGCATTGCTGTGCAGGCCACAGCCTGCTCACTCACTGCCCAGCAGGGTCAGTGCTTATGCTCAAGGCCTGGCCTCAGGCTCCTCAGCAGCAGCTACTCGCCTGCCAGGTCTCTACATCCATCTAGGCCATTCTGTCCAATTCATTATTATTATTATTTTGAGAAGTTCTGCTCTTGTTACTCAGGCTGGAGCACACAATGGTGTGATCTCGGCTTACTGCAACCTTTGTCTCCTGGGTTCAAGCGATTCTCTTGCCTTGGCCTCCTGAGTAGCTGGGATTACAGGTGCCTGCCACCACGCCCAGCTATTTTTTATATACTTAGTAGAGATGGGGTTTTAGCATGTTGACCAGGCTGGTCTTGAACTCCTGACCTCAGGTGATCCACTTGCCTCGGCCTCAAAAGTGCTGGGATTACAGGCATGAGCCACTGAGCCTGGTCTCAATTCATTCTTATAGCTGAAAATGGCAGACACAAGTCTTATAGTTTACCTAACAAAATGATGAGTTTTGGTTACCATGCCTGACTAAGAAACCAGTAACAATTGTGGCAAAAGACATCTGAAATTATAGGTGAATATAAAACAGATGGGAAGATTTTAACTAAGGTTTTTCCTTTTTTTCCATTTTAAACTTTTTTTCTATGATAAAAGTCACAAATGTTCAGAGTAAAAAAAAAAAAAAAGGAAAGAGAACTGAAGAATTAAAATGAAAGTCAAAATCTCTACTTACTCGTAGTATTAGTGCCACCCAAGAGAGGTAATCACCATTAGATTTTTCTTGTGAGTCTTTCTAGAAATTTTCTATTCACATATATTTACCTATGTAGATCTATCTTATTCTTTTTAATTGTTAGCCAGTATTTATATCATAATTTAGTCCCTACTGGTGAGCATTTCAAGTGTTCCAATTTTTTTTGCTATTATAAACATTGCCGCAAAAATTATCTTTGTTCACCCATCTTTGGGCTTGTGGGTAATTTCTCATAAGTGGAATCAATGAGTAAATTAATATGCACATTCACTTTGAAAGGTATTGCAAAACAGTCTTCTAAAAAGGTTGCATCAATTTATATCCCTATCAACAGTACAAATATGCCTGACACCTGTTTCTCAATACACGGCCACCATTGGGTATTATGAAATGTTTTAATATTTAGATACTTTTTGTTTTTAGATACTCATTTCTAATATCTTCAAAAACTTAAGTCTCTTTTATTTTCACTTAATACAAATTGCATGATGAAACAAAAGACACTTGAAAAACAGTTGTAGTTCTGTTAAAGAATACTAAACATTTTAACACTCCTAAACTATCTGAGATAAACTCTATAATTTGCTTGGGCGATTATTATTTAATGAATCCTCAAGTTGGCAAAACAAACTAATAGTGTTTTCTTTCCCTGTTTGTCAGAGTACCATCTAGGACAGATTACTTCCTCCCCACTGAGCGAAGCTGTTCCATCATTACTTTTCTTATGGACATGATTAATAACATATGAACATTTCCCCAAACTAGAACCTTTACATTAAGCTTATTTAAACTTGCCAAAGCAGAACTGTTCACTAATACACTTTCTTGTTACATGGAGGAAAGGAAACTGCATTAGTTACACATGAGTATCCATTTACATATTTGTTGAAAGGAAAAAAAATGAACTAATAAATTCAGAAATTATCATAGGAAAGATCTACTATTTTAATATTCTGGCTGAATAGAGTTTTACCTTAGAGAAATTCTCAGTCTTTCTTCTGCCAGGTGATGATGGATAATGGGCACCTTGGGGTTGGCACTGAGATGTTATTTATTTTAAAATTTAAATGTAATAAAATCCCACTGCAGAATATGGGTATTTAAAAAATACTGCTAACATTTTATTTTTATCCCCAATCTTTCTACATATATGTGTGTGTACAATTACTTATAATCCTGTTTTAAATTTTTTAACTTAGCATTATATCAACAGCATTTCTATATTATTATCATTATTTGAGACAAAGTCTCGCTCTGCTGCCAAGACTGGAGTACAAGGGTGTGATCTCAGCTTACTGCAACCTCTGCCTCCCAGGTTCAAGTGATTCTCCTGCCTCAGTCTTCCAAGGAGCTGGGACTACAGGTGTGTGCTACCACACCCGACATTTTTAGTAGAGATGGAGTTTCACCACGTTGGCCAGGCTGGTCTCCAACTCTTGACCTCAACTGTGCCCGCCTCAGCCTCCCAAAGTGCTGGGATTACAGGTGTGAGGCACGACGCCCAGCCTATTAATTATTAATCCTCATTTTATATGACTGTGTAATATTCCATCAAGTAGATCACCTGAGGTTAGGAGCTCAAGACCAGTCTGGCCAACATGGCGAAACTCTATCTCTACTAAAAGAGCAAAAAAAATTAGCTGAGTGTAGTGGTGCACACCTGTGGTCCCAGCTACTTGGGAGGCTAAGGTAGGAGAATTGCTTGAACCTGGGAGGTAGAGGTTGCAGTGTGCCAAGATCATACCACTGCATACCAGGCTGGACAATAGAACGAGACTCTGTCTCAAAAAAAAGAAAGAAAGAAAGAAAGAAGGAAGGAAGGAAGAAAGAAAAGAAAGAAAAGAAAGAAAGAAAAAGAAAGAAAGAAAGAGAGAGAGAGAAAGAGAAAGAAAGAAAGAAAGAAAGAAAGAAAAAGAAAGAAAGAAAGAAAGAAAGAAAGAAAGAAAGAAAAAGAAAGAAAAAAAAATATCAGCATGAATTTACATTTTTTTTGGTTTTCTGAGATGGAGTTTCGCTCTGTTGTCCAGGCTGGAGTTCAATGGTATAATCTCAGCTCACTGCAACCTCCACCTACCGGGTTCAAGCAATTCTCCTGCCTCAGCCTCCTGAGTAGCTGGGATTACAGGCATGTGCCACCACACCTGGCTAGTTTTGTATTTTTAGTAGAGACAGGGTTTTTCCATGTTGGTCAGGCTGGTCTTGAACTCCTAACCTCAGATGATCCGCCCACCTTGGCCTCCCAAAGTGCTGGGATTATAGGTGTGAGCCACTGCACCTGTCATTTTTTTTTTTTTTTTTTTTGAGAGGGAGTTTCACTCTTGTTACCCAGGCTGGAGTGCACTGGTGAAATCTCGGCTCACTGTAAACTCTCACTGTAACATCCGCCTCCTGGGTTCAAGCGATTCTCCTACCTCAGCCTCTCGAACGGCTGGGATTAGATGCCTGCCACCATGCCTGGCTAAGATTTTTTTTTTGTATTTTTAGTAGAGATGGGGTTTCACCATGTTGGTCAGGTTGGTCTTGAATTCCTGACCTCAGGGGATCCACCCACCTCAGCTCCCCAAAGTGCTGGGACTACAGGTGTGAGCCACCATGCCCAGCCTTACAATTTTTAATGTATAGACAGAAATGAGGAGTCTGATAAACATACATGTGTTTATGGGTGTGTTTATGAGCATACATATACTTATTCCCTAGCTCTGTCTTCTGAGGGGGCCAAAATACAATGACACTCTAGTAGCAACACACACACCCTAGTGCTCAAATCTTGGTTTCCATATGTCATTCCCGAATAAATGAACTAAGGCTCCTTGGATAAAAGGCTAGTTTCAGGGTTGGGGCAGGAAAAATACAGGATGAGCCTGGAATATCTCATGGTACTGCAAAGTAAGAAAGTACTCAAAAAATAATGGTGGTACAAGAAAAACATGACAGTTGGCACAGGAGTCAATCTGAAGGAGCTCCCAATGGCTAAGGCAAGGACCGTTTAAACAATAAACAAATAATGACAGTAATGCACTATAACACATAGGATAAATATTCATGAGTCTACACTGATAAATAATTCAAATAAACAAACAGGGGAGGGGGGTAGGAAAGGGCTGTTCTCCTTTACAGGATAAATGTAGAAGAAATGATGAAAAAAGATAATCAGGCTGGCTACGGTGGCTCACACCTGTTATCCCAGCACTTTGGGAAGCTGAGGTGGGTGGATCATGTGAGGTCAGGAGTTCAAGACCAGCCTGGCCAACATGGTGAAACCCCACCTCTACTAAAAATATAAAATTTAGCCGAGTGTGGTAGCCGGCACCTGTAGGCCCAGCTACTCAGGAGGCTGAGGCAGGAAAATTGCTTGAACCTGGGTGGTGGAGGTAGCAATGAGACAAGACTGTACCCTGCACTCCAGCCTGGGTGACAGAGCGGGACTCTCTCAAAAAAGAAAAGAAAATGATCATTAGGCAAGCATCACAGTAACTGCTGCAGGCAAGACTACAGACTACAGACTACAGAATGAATGCTAAAATCTGTGGGCAAAAGTTTCATGAGAAACAGGCTATCTTCATATCCTCAAAGTACTTCTTCATAAGATTTACTGATTTAGGGAGGCTGAGGTGGGCGGATCACAAGGTCAGGAGTTTGAGACCAGCCTGGCCAACATGGTGAAACCCCATCTCTACTAAAAATATAAAAATTAGCCAGCCGTGGTGGTGGGTGCCTGTAGTCCCAGCTACTTGGGATTCTGAGGCAGGAGAATCGTGCTTGAACCCAGGTCGCAAAGGTTGCAGTGAGCTGAGATTGCGCCACTGGACTCCAGCCTGGGCAACAGAGCAAGACTCTACTTAAAAAAAAAAAAGATTTATTGATTTATTAATTGCAAAGGAAAAAATCATTTATAGCGGGGAGCCTGGCAAATGCTACCTTAACCAAGCAGTCAAAGTTAACATCACCAGTAAAAAGACATGACAATATCACATGTCCTCCATATGATGTACTGAGAAGGACCCTACTGTACTTTTGTGCTATTTTTGGGAAGACTGCATAGCCTTAATCTAACTGACAAAACATTAGACAAACTCAAATGAATGACTTTGTACCAAATAATTGATCAACAGTCTTCAAAAGTATCAAGTTCAAGAGAAACAGACCATTCAGAATGAACCCTCATCAATTAAAACAGAAATGAAGGAAAGAGGGAAGGAAGGAGGGAGGGAGGAAAGAAAGGAAGGGGAGAGGGGGGAGAGGGGGAAGAGGGGAGAGATGGGGGAGAGAGGGGAAAGAAGGGAGACGGGGTTGGGGGGAGAGGGGAGAGAGGGGGAGAGGGGAGAAAAACAAGGCCAGGCATGGTGGCTCATGCTTGTAATCCCAGCACTTTGGGAGGCCAAAACAGGCGGATCATGAGGTCAGGAGTTCAAGATCAGCCTGGCCAACATAGTGAAACCCCATCTCTACTAAAAGTAGAAAAAAATTAGCCAGGCATGGTGGCGAGCGCCTGTAGTCCCAGCTACTTGGGAGGCTGAGGCAGGTAATCGCTTGAATCTGGGAGGCAGACATTGCAGTGAGCCAAGATTGTGCCACTGCACTCCAGCCTGGGTGACACAGCGAGACTCTCTCAAAAAAAAGACTGAGAAACTGGCAGAGACTAGAGGAGAGAAAAGAAACATGACAACTAAGGACAACATGGGAGCCTGAACTAGACCCTGGAGCAGAAAAAGAACATTTGTGGAGAAATTGGCAAAATTCCAGTATGTAGATTAATTAATACTAGTGTCTCAATATTAATTTCCTGGTTTTGATAACTGCACTATGATTACAAAAGATGTTAACATTAGAGGGAGCTGGATGAAGGGTATCTGAGAATCCATATTCCTTTTGTAGCTTCTTTTTAACTCTAACTTTTAAAAATCCCAAACTAGTTTTGCCCCCAAGACACTTAACGGAAGAAGACGCACATCCTCTCTGGAGGACAGTACCTTAAACCCAAATATCAAATAATCTCCATAAATGGTTTTCTAATAAAAACAAGCAGATTATAGGAAAAAAATTAAAAACAAACATATACCCATGGAAACAAGGACTCATTAGGGAGAACTGGTAGAAACGGTTTCATAAACACTTCAGATCCTGATATTATCAGATGTAGATTATAAAACAACTGTGCTATGTTTAGAGAAATAAAACATTAAAAACATCTCCAGGGCACTGGGCACAGTGGCTCATGCCTACAATCCCAGCACTTTGGGAAGCCAACGCAGGAGGATCAAGAGGTCAAGAGTTCAAGATCAGCCTGGCCAATATGGTGAAACCCCACCTCTACTAAAAATACAAAAATTAGCCAGATGTGGTGGTGCATGCCCATAATCCCAGGTACTCAAGAGGCTGAGGCAGGAGAATTGCTTGAACCCAGGAGGTGGAGATTGCAGTGAGCCGAGATCGGGCCGTTGCACTCCATCTCTGGGTGACAGAGCAAGACTCTGTCTTGTGGGGGCGGGGGGAATCTTGGCTGGGTGCGGTGGCTCATGCCTGTAATCCCAGCACTTTGGGAGGCTGAGGTGGGCGGACCACCTGAGGTCGGGAATGCAAGACCAGCCTGACGAACATGGAGAAACCCCATCTCTACTAAAAACACAAAATTAGCTGGGCGTGGTGACACATGCCTGTAATCCCAGCTACTCGGGAGGCTGAGGCAAGAGAATCACTTGAACCCAAGAGGCGGAGGTTGCAGTGAACGGAGATCGCGCCACTGCACCCCAGCCCGGGCAATTGGGCAACACGATTGAAACTATGTCTCAAAAAAAAAAAAAAAAAAAAAAAAATCCCCAGGGAAGAGGAAAATGTAAAAATAACATTCTCAGATTGGGAAAAGATCCAAGATATCGTAAAATAAAAAATAATAAGGCACGGTGGCTCACACCTGTAATCCCAGCACTCTGGGAGGCCAAGATGGGCGGATCACTTGAGGTCGGGAGTTCAAGACCAGCCTGACCAACATGGTGAACCCCTGTCTTAAAAAAATAATTAAACAAATAAAATAATAATAACTTAAAATTAAAAACCCAGACCAGGTGCAGTGTCTCACGCTTGTAATCCCAGCACTTTGGGAGGCCAAGGTGGGAAGATCACTTGAGACCTGGAGTTCAAGACCAGCCTTGGCAACATAGAAAAACCCTGTCTCTACTAAAAATACAAAAATTAGCTGCACATGGTGGCACATGTCTGTTAATCTCAGCTACTTGGGAGGCTGAGGTATGAGAATCGCCTGAACCTAGGAGGCAGAGGTTGCAGTGAGCCAAGATCATGCCATTGCACTCTAGCCTGGGCAACAGTGAGACTCTGTCTCAAACAAAAACAAAAACAACCCCCCCCCCCCACCCAACAAAACCCAATGGATGGTATCAAAATTAAAGACTTCTAAGCATTAGAAGACATCATTAAGATAATAAATCTATAAAACTCAGACTGGAAGAATTTTATAACACATATATCTAACTTATATTCATGTACTCAGAAGGGCCCAAATGTACTTTTGTGCTACTTTTGGGAAGACTGCATAGCCTCAATCTAACTGACAAAACATTAGACAAACCCAAATGAATGATTTTGTACTTTCAGAATATATGAAAACCTCCAACTCAATAAAAAGACACCTAATTTTTTAAATGAGTAAAACATTTGAACATACTTCACAGACAAAGATAAATGAATGGCCAATAGGCACATGAAAAAGTGCTCTACATCATTAGTGACCAGGGAAACGTAAATTAAAACCACAATGAGATACTACTACATACTGATAGGAAGGCTACAATTATAAGGACCACCACCACAAAATACTGGGAATGCCAACAACTGGAATTCCCAAACATTGTTGGTGGGAGTGTAAAATGGCATAACCTACTTTGGGGGAAAAAAGCTTTGCAGTTTCTTATTAACCTAATGGACAGAGTTTAAGAACACATGTGACAACTAAAGGGAAAATTACCAAATTAGAAGACTAGTCAGAAGGAATTATCTACACTACAATACAGAGACAAAGATGGAAAATAGAAGAACTATGTTAGTATATTCCCCATAAGTTTAAACTGCTGTTCCAGAAAGGATAGAGTGAATGGGAGAGAGGCAATACTTGATGAGATAATGGCTGATAATTTCTTAACAATGAAAGACACCAATTCACAAACTCAAGATGCCCAATGAACCCAAAGCAGAATAAATAAAAAGAAATCCATACCTAGATATAAAGAAACTGTGGAACACCAAAGTCTAAGTAAGATGATCTTAAAAAGAAGATAAAAGATGACTTTTCCAGAGAAAACACTTGGTTCTCCTAATGACCACTAACAGGGCCCTTATTAGCAGATCTCTTTAAAATAAAAAGACACATATAACAATGTACTATGAAAAGACATTTTCTTGCTGAAATCTTTTAGTGGTTCCCTGTTACCAACAGGCACAAAAAGCCTTCTAAGGCCAGTCCCCTGCCAACCTCTAACTCCTGTAACTCTGTCCCCTTTATCTTTCTTCTTTCCATAGACATGCTTCTTCCCTACTTTTCACAGGACTAACTCTGTCTTTCTAGACTTAGCTATAGCATCACCTCTTCCCAGAAGCTTTCTGTGCTCCCAGGCATTCCAGAGTGACCCTCCTTTGTGTTCTCAGCACCCCAGGCACAAACTCTAGCAGAAGACATATTACATTTTATGACAGTTATCTTCTTATGAGTCCTTCACCTCATTTTAAGCTTTTTAAGGACAGTGACTATGTCTAATTCATTTTTGTATTCCCAGTAGCTAGTCCAGTGCCTGGCTAAGAAACGCCTGAACTGAACTGAATGAAGGATCTTTCAAGGCCAAAACAAATTGTCCTTGAGAAATAAAAGTTTAAATGTATAGTAGGTAACTACAGAATGAAATGAAAACAAGAAAAAAATCTCCAAGAAACTAGAGTAGACACACAGACCCCATATTTAAAACAAATATCAACAAAAGTTTAATCAGCCTTTCTGTGTGGCTAGATTTATCCTAGGTGCTGGGGATAAAACAGAGAAGACAGATCTGGCACCATCTTAGATTCCAAGGATGTCAGAGGTGGACCTTCCCAAAATAAAAGAGAATCAGTTATTTGAACTCCTTCATTACACAGATGAGGAAATTGAGGCCCAGAGGAGATGCCTTGGTCACAGAGTAAGGGATAGGTAACCAAATAAGATACCAATTTAGGGAGAAAGGGAAAAAAATGGAAAAGCAAATCACAAGAAACAAAGACCTGTAATTTTTCCCCCCACATCAGACAGGTAATGTGCTGACATCATAATAAGGTTTGAGGAATGCACACCTCAAAACAAGTGTGAAAGCCCAATCATCATGTTTATGAACTAAAAAAGATCAAGGACATGTAATTTTAACAGCAATGCACTTGACGGTGAAAGGCTAAAGAAGGAGCAGAAACTAAAACAAAACCTAGGCTTAGCAGAATCCCCATGTTTGCAAATATATATTAATAGGAAAACATTTTCTTTTCCTGGTCTCTCATCCTAGGCTTCAATTAGTTTGAAACTTATTTTATTACCTTAATTTCTCCCCTGCTACACTTTGAGCTCAAGCATTCAGGATATTTATTTAGCACATCATTGGTACTCAATGCATATTTGGAGAATGAATGATTTACATTTTCTTATTAGGATAAGTCCATTTTCCTTTCAACTTCTATTTTCATTTTTAAAAATAGGGCATCTTCTTTAGACCTTGCATAGCACTACTTCACCACCAAATGAAAGCAAACACAGAAACAAATACTTTTAACAATTTGTTAAGGTGAAAAACATGAGATTTTAACAAATTAAAGCTTTGTATTATTCAAGATTATTGTGTTTAACAAGTATCTGTTTTCTGAACAACCCAAAGTTTGAAGCCTGAGAAGGCAGACATTTACTCACATAACCCCACACTGAGTTCCTGGGTTCCTGTACCTTTATGCTGCTATGTGAGAATGGCTGTGGCTGTGGGCTTCTGCTGTGCTACCTTACTAACGTTACCTTAGTCCAGACATGAGATGCAGGCATATGAAACCCACCCTGTGCTCAAGATGTGTGTACAGGGATGTTCAATGTTTCTGATAGTGAAAAACTGGAGGCAACCTAAATGTTCACTGTTAGCAGACTGGATTAAAAACATTATGGTGTATCAGCGCAATGAAAATGCTATACACATCTACCCCAACATGGAAAGACTTCAACAATGTAATGCTAAGTTAAAAAAAAAAAAAAAAGCACGTTTGATCCCACTTATATGCAATTATGTGCATATATTAATTTACATGTATACATGCATAGAAGAAAGCTTGTATGGTTATTCTTCAAAATGTCATCAGTAATATCACCTCTGGGGGGTGAGATTCCTGGCAAATTTTTACTTTGGATAAATTACTTTTTAAACAATATCTATTATTATAAATAATATTTAAAAATTACTTTTTAAATAATGTTGGAGGCCAGGCACTCACACCTATAATCCCAGCACTTTGGGAGGCTAAGGTGGGAGGATCACCTGAGGTCAGGAGTTCAAGATAATCCTGGCCAACATGGTGAAACCCTGTCTCTACCAAAAATACAAAAATTAGCGAGGCATAGTGGCGCATGCTTATAATCCAAGCTACTCAGGAGGCTGTGGCAGGACATCACTTGAACCACGCAGTGGAGGTTGCAGTGAGCGGAGATCACACCACTGCACTCCACCCTGGGCGACAGAGTAAGACTTTTGTTTCCAAAAATAAAAATAAATAAAAAAAAAATAACCCCCCCCCCAAAAACCCAAAAACAAGCAAATAAAAATAATGTTTGAATATTCTACTGAAATACGTATTACCTTTTTTTTTTTTTTTCCCTGAGACAGGGTTCCACCCTGTTGCCAGACTGGAGTGCAGTGTCGTGATCATGGCTAACTGCAGCCTTGACCTTCCCAGTCTCAGATGGTCCACCCACCTCAGGCCCACAAGTAGCTGGGACTACAGGCACACGCCACCACCCTAGGCTAATCTTTGTTTTTTGTTTGTTTGTTTTTTTTTTTTGGTAGAGACAGGGTTTCATCATGCTGGCCAGGCTGGTTTTAAACTCCAGGGCTCAAGCAATCTGCCTGCCTCGGCCTCTCAAAGTGTTGGGATCGTAGGCATGAGCCACCGTGCCTGGTCTATCTCATTTTTTGATGCAAAATATTTATTTTTCCATCAAACTATTGATTCGTTTGGTATGGTTTTGGCTGGAGGTTGTATTATCTTAATAATCAGGAGAAATAAAGCCTAAAAGTTCAAGGCTACAGCAAGCCATCATCATGCCTGCAAATAGCTACTGCACTCCAGTCTCGGTAACACAGCAAGACCTCTGTCTCTTGAAAAACAAAAAAAGGCAAATTCATAAGACATCAACCAAGGGAGAAAGGTGAAAGAAAAAAAATTGTGTTGGTAACATTAAACAAAGATCAGGAATTTCAATAATAATGAGGCTGGGGAGAGTGATACAATAATCATAACAAATTTCAGAAAGTGTAAGCTTAGAAAGATTGAGGGAGGAAAGGAGTCATTTGCTTTTTTTTTTTTAATTTTTTAGACCTTCAATTTTGAAAATGTACAAAGTTTCATATGCCTGTGAGAGATATAAAGTATGAGACACAATCTTCATTCTTAAGTAGCAGAAGATGAGATGAAGCCTTATGAAGCAGCCAATATAAAGCACAGAATAAATATTTGTATAAACTGGCAGGTGATTTGAGAAGTATACAAATAACTCAAGGTAGAATACGGCAATTATCTTGAGAACAGACAAAGTACATAGCTGTATGACCTTGAGAAAATTATCTAACCACTCTATACCTCAGTTTCCTCATCTGAAAGATCAGGTGATGTAAAAAAAATACCTTTCAAGTTATGCTAGCATTAAAATGAAATAATGTATAAGAAATGTTTAGCACAGATTTACACTATTGCTATAATTATTTATGATAAAGTAAAAATTCCAAATAGAATATTGGCTTTAGCTCAAAGGAAAACATGCAATTTGAGAGTTGAAACTTCAGAGATAATCTTGTTCAAAGCCCTAATTTTGCAGGTAATGAAACTGAGGCATGGGTCAACAAAGTTAGGCCCATGAAGAAACAATTTGAGTGAAGGTTCCTGCCCAAGATCACAGAACTTGTTAGTTCCTGACTCCCATTTCAGTTTCTTTCCAGTTCATTACCCCTTTTTAAGTCAAAAACAAACAGTCACATATTGGATGATTTCCAGGGATGACAAAAACTCATTCCCTGGAATGAGGAAGGTCTGATGCCCCTAACAATGTTATTAATCATGTAAGGGAATGCCTGATAAAGTCAGTGCTTTACTGGTCATACTGTTTATAGGAGGCATGTATAAAAGCCACTATGTGACATTTAGAAGGTATATACCCACTATATAGGGGCACGTTTAATTTTGTTTTATTTGAACTAATATCTAAATTAGAGCACAATAAAAGTTTTATTATTATCCTTTCAGTCACTATCAGAAATGTAATCCCTCAGCATCAAAGACCAGCACAGCAGCACAAGCTTTAATTGAAAAAGAAAAAAGGACAAATGTTAATACTGCCTTTGTTTCTGGAAGAGGACTATTATTCACCGTCAAATCCTTACTGCTGGTTAATAAAAACATTTCAGAAGTCAGAATAGATCTTTTAATTTTTAAATATTCTATGAGGACTCATAATAAAACAGGCCCCAGATATTACCAATGCACTACATTGTACTCACAACTGGAGCTTTTGATGCCATCTTTTTTTTTTTCTTAACCAAAATGACACAATCCTCTGTGTTAACTTGATGGCCTGACACTTTGTACTAATTCCAACCTGGATGGAACACTACTATGCTTTGAACTGGGGATACAGAGATAAGTAAGATGTAGTTCCTGTGGAAAACTCAAGGTCTAAAAAGAACATAGGCTCTTCTCTATCAGTTACTGTATTGTGTGACCACCGTCTGTGTCTTAGTTTCTTCCCTTAAGTTTAGGAGAAAGTATTACCTACCTCGTAAGGTTGAATGACTGAAATAAATACATGTAAAGTGCTTGGAACAGTGTCTGGTACACAGTAGGCAGTATATGTGCTAGCTGTTGCTGTTACTATATTCACCTCCATCATTATTGTAAGCCAGCTCTAATAACCTGAAAGATCAAGCCTGACTTTAAAGTGGATGTTTAAGTCACTAGCACAGAAGAGTCTAACAGATTAAATGTAAATAAGAGCAAACCTTAAAGAGCCCAAAGAAAGAGCTTAAAATCTGGCACAGGGACTGATGGAAGACGGACAGAAACACACCCCTAACAGAGGCAGAGTTGTAGGGAATTTAGGCACTTGCTTTCATCTCTGAGTGGTAGTTAGTAGTAACAGAGAGAACTTAAAAAGGCTTGCAGCTAAAGAGGGAGAGTGGATATAAAAATGTAGCCAAGCTAAAATAATTACCACCCTGCTAAACTGAGGCACTGCACAGTTCCCAATAACATGTCCACCTTGGAACAGGCTTCTCTATTTCTTCAAGGGTGAAAATACTATGACTACCTTGGGCTTCCTGGAATGTGAAATCTTTATACTTTCAAAAGGAGATTTCATGAAAATGCTTGGAAAATAAATTGAGAACCTTTCCATAATAAACAGGAAGGCTAAGGGAAGATTGACAGTTGGCATGACATTCTACTCAGGAAACTTTAACTTAGGATAGGGATGGGAATGGGCTACAGTGTACACTGAGGAGCCCTTCACTGGAGACAAGTGATGACACAGAGACATATTCAGGATTCTCTCAGGAAATAGCAGTCATGTCTAATCCTAATAAAGAAAGGAAATTCTAGTGTTTTTAATACTCCCCCACCCACACCCATTTTGGTCATATGGCTCACCAACAGACTTACTTAGACCTAAAGAGAAGCTTACAAAGTTAAAATGTTCTTATTTGGAACTGGAGAAGGGTTAGGGAAAAATTGCTTTCCAAACTGGTAGTCACTTTCTTCTTCCCACCACCATAAAAACAAAATTTTTTTATTGTTTTTTTTTTTTTTCTTTTTTGAGAGCGAGTTTTGCTCGTTACCTAAGCTGGAATGCAATGGCATGATCTCAACTCACCGCAACCTCCGCCTCCCAGGTTCAAGCGGTTCTCCTGCCTCAGCCTCCCAAGTAGCTCGGATTACAAGCATGTACCACCACGCCCTGCTAATTTTGTATTTTTAGTAGAGATGGGGTTTCTCCATGTTGGTCAGGCTGGTCTTGAACTCTTGACCTCAGGTGATCTGCTCACCTCAGCCTTCCAAAGTGCTGGGATTACAGGCGTGAGCCACCGTGGCCAGCAAAACAAGAGTATTAACCAAAGTATGGCTTTTTCTTCCCTCAACATGCCTCCTTGACTCTGCTCATGATGGAATGTCTTTCCCCAAACTTTTACCTGAATAATTCTTAACCTTAACAGCCCAGTTCAGACATGACTTCTATATTACCATCATTAAGATCCCAGGACAAAATGACTACATTATTTGCACTGCTGCAATACGCTATTAGAGCACTTATCACATGCTCTGTTCGTATACATGTCTGCTTTCTCTTAGATTGGAAAGGACTTAAGGGTGGGAATTATATCACCTATTTATCTTTGTTTCCCTAATAAAGTACATGGCACACAGCAGGTATTCAAATGCATACTGTATTAGATAGAATCTGAACACTTTAAGTGAAGGATTCTTACAAAAGTCAAGCTATGACTGTAGAAAATAGAAGTGGGATTAAGTTTAAGCCCAGAAGTGCCCCTTTAGCAAGGTTCCACCAGGATACCAGAAAATTAATGAGATAATTCCCTTTGATTTAAATAGCCCATCCCCAGGAAAGGGCACTGTTTCCTCCTATAGGTCATCACCATGGCTCAAGTAGATTACTTTGGCTTTGATGTAAATTACGCATGACTGATCCATGGATTTGCTGTTCAGTGTTTCTACCTATACCGTCACCCTGCTTTTGCATGTGGAATCTTTTAATACTCAGAACTCATGACTATTTTCCCTGTTCCCTTTATAAACCTCACTAAAGTCTTTTCTTTTATAAAGTCATTCTCATTTGGTAAGAGATGGATTTGAAATCTTTTTTTGGAGCTTGTCATTAAATAGGCACATCCCAAAAGGTGTATACATAGGAGTAGGCTGTAAATTCAGGCTTCTTTCATCCTGGAAGAGAAGCTCTTCTTCTGTTAGTTTGGGTTGAATGCAACAAACAAAACCCCAGGAAAAGGAAGATGAATATTATTTAGCTTTTATTTATTTATTTTTTTTTGAGATGGAGTCTCACTCTGTTGCCCAGGCTGGAGTGCTGTGGCACGGTATCAGCTCACTGCAACCTCTGCCTCCCAGGTTCGAGCAATTCTCCTGCCTCAGTCTCCCCATTAACTGGGATTACAGATGTGCACCATCATGCCCAGCTAATTTTTTTTGTATTTTTAGTAGAGATGAGGTGTCACCATGTTGGCCAGGCTGGTCTCAAACTTCTAACCTTATGATTTGCCTGTCTTGGCCTCTCAAAGTGCTGGGATTACAGGTGTGAGCCACTGCGCCCAGTCTATTTAGCATTTTCTATGTCTAAGGACTGCTCTACGTAACACACATGGGCTACTTCATTTTATCTTAACAATGCCACAGGATGAGTATTGTTAGCTCCATTTCATCGATAAAGACACTGAAGCTAGCAGAGATTAGGTCACATAATTGAGGTCACTTAGCTAGTAAATGATGGAGCTAGGATTGAAATGTCGGTCTGATCCCAAAGCCAATGAGAGTACTACCACACCACCACACCTAAGGGAAAAGACAGCCCTTGTGTCCACTTCTGGTTAGGGTTAGCAGAAAAATAGACACCAGGTTGGCACCTCTTCCTGAATGCTTTGAGATCTTGTTTGTAATTATCTCTAGCCCTCAGCCCTGACCTCTCCTCTGACTTATTTTATTGTATTTATTTATTTACTTTTTGAGATGGAGTCTCGCTCGTTGCTCAGGCTGGAGTGCAGTGGCATGACCTCGGCTCACTATAACCTCCGCCTCCTGGGTTAAAGCGATTCTCCCGCCTCAGCCTCCTGACTAGCTGGGGATTACAGGCACCTGCCACCACATGCGGCTAATTTTTTTTTTTTTGAGAGGGAGTCTTGCTCTGTCGCTAGGCTGGAGTGTGCCACTACACCCAGCTGATTTTTGTATTTTTAGTAGAGATGGAGTTTCACCATGTTGGTGAGGATCGTTGCGGTCTCTTGACCCCGTGATTCGCCCGCCTCAGCCTCCCAAACTGCTGCGATTACAGATGTGAGTCACCGCGCCCAGCCTTAGGTTCTTATATCCAACTGCCTATATCCCACATCCTCTTGGAACACTAGTGTGCGTCACACTCAACATGTCCAAACCTTAACTCCTCATTCGAGGGCCTCCACCCAAACATGCTCCTCCTCGACTCTTCCCTTCTCAGAAGACGGCAACTTCATTCTTAGGAGTTTTGGGCCCCAAATGGGAATCATCTTTGACTTTCTCCTCATACCCCTTATCCAACCCATCTACACATCCTGTAGACTCTACTGTTGAAATATACCTCAGAGGACTGTTATGAGTATGAAATGAGCTGATACTTATAAAGCCATTAGAACAGCACCTGGCATATAATAGGTGCTATATGAGATTTATTGGGTAAAATTAACATCCAGGATGCTATCACTTCTCCCCACCTTCACTCTCCCATCCTAGTCCCAGCCAGCATCGCCACCCACCAAGACTACTGACTGCACAGCCACCTACTTGGTCTCCTTGCTCCTACCCTTGCCCTCCTACAGCTTATTCTCCACAGCAGAGCAATCCTCAGAAACCCAAGTCAGACCATGTCACTACTCAAAACCCTGTAGAAGCTTTCTCTCTTACTGAGAATAAAATATAATGAAGTCCTTACCATGACTTCTGAGATTCTATAGGATTCCTCCCTGCAACCCAATCTTATCTCAGATCTCTTTTCTTCACTGCACTCTCTCTGTTCTACTCACACTGACCTCCTTGCTGCCCTCAAACCTGCTGAAGAGACTCTTATTTCAAAATCTGTGCATATGCTTCCCCTCTGCCTGGAAAGTGTTTTCCTCAGACATTCATGAGGCCTATCCCTGCACTCGGGTCTCTTCTCAAATGTCATCTTATCAGAGAGGCCTCCTTTGTTCACCCTAACCCTACCTGTGCCGACCTCCATTCCTTTCCTCTGTTTAATTTTTCTCTGCAGCACTTATTACATCTGACAGACAGTTCTTTGTTAATTGAGCTATTGCCCCTCCCTCTGCCCTTGATGTAAGTTCCAAAAGTTCCAGGCCTTTGTTTTGTTTGTTGCCATAACCCCAGTACTTGGAAGTGGGCCAGGCACATAGCAGACAAATTTGAATACCGGGAAAACATGTCTATATTAACTCATTTTTGGCTTAAGGTTGTCTGTAACATGGAACAAAACAAAGTCTGTAAAATCCCCATATTACATAATAAGTTCAGGTTTCAGCGGTAAAATTTAAATACTAAGAATTTTAGGATGGGTGTGGTGGGTCACGCCTGTAATCCCAGCACTTTAGGAGGCTGAGGTGGGTGGATCACAGGGTCAAGTAATCGAGACCATTCTGGTCAACATGGTGAAACCCTGTCTCTACTAAAAATACAAAAATTAGCTGGGCGTGGTGGTGCATGCCTGTAATCCCAGCATCCTGGGGGGCTGAAGCAGCAGAATCGCTTGAACCTGGAGGTGGAGGTTGCAATAAGCTGAGATTGCGCCACTGCACTCCAGCCTGGCGACAGAGCAAGATACCACCTCAAAAAAGAAAAAGAATTTTATCTTTCAATCTTCCCTTTAGAGTAAAACTGATAGAAGAGGAATCAGGCTGATTTTTGGCCCTTGCCTCTAACAATTATCAATAGTCACAAATTCTACATAAGTAATCAGATATAAAATCTTTCTCCTCCCTCCCAGATTTACCTTATTTTTTATGTCCACTTTACACAAACTATTCAACAAGAATTCAAGCACAATGCTATCTCCTTACAGAAAAAATTCTTGGCAAGATTTTTTCTTAAAAATATTTCCTGCTGGCTGGGAGTGATGGCTCACACCTGTAATCTCAATACTTTGGGAGGCCAAGGCAGGTGATTACTTGAGGTCAGGAGTTTGAGATCAGCCTGGTCAACATGGCAAAATCCCTCCTCTTCTAAAAATACAAAAATTAGCCAAGTGTGGTGTGCATGCCTGTAATCCAAGCTACTTGGGTGGGGCTAAGGCACAAGAATTGCTTGAAACTGGGAGGCAGAGGTTGCAGTGAGCCGGGATCACGCTACTGCACTCCAGCCTGAGCAACAGAGTGAGACTGTCTCAAAAAAAAAAAAATTTCCTATGAAATGTTCCAACATGGAAATATGGGGCCAGGTGTGGTGGCTAACGCCTGTAATCCCAGCACTTTAGGAGGCCGAGGCAGGCAGATCGCTTGAGCTCAGGAGTTCGAGACCAGCCTGGGCAATATGGTGAAACTCCGTCTCTACAAGAAATACAAAAAAATTAGCTGGGTGTGGTAGTGTGTGCCTCTTGTCTCAGCTATTCAGGAGGCTGAGGTAGGAGGATGGCTTGAACCTGAGAGGTGAAGGTTGCAGTGAGCCAAGATGGCGCCACTGCACTGCTGCCTGCACGATAGAGCCAGACCTTGACTCAAGAAAAAAAAAATCAAAAAGAAGGCTGGGCTCAGTGGCTCAAGCTTATAATCCCAGCACTCTGGGAGGCCAAGGTAGGCAGATCACCTAAGGTCAAGAGTTCAAGACCAACCTGGCCAACATGGTGGAACCCCATCTCTGCTAAAAATACAAAAAATTAGCCATGCATGGTGGTGCACACCTGTAATCTCAGCTACCCGAGAGGCTGAGGCAGAAGAACTGCTTGAACCCGGGAGGCAGAGGCTGCAGTGAGCCATGATCGCACTACTGCACTCCAGCCTGGGTGAAAGAGTGAGATCCCATCTTTAGAAAAAAAGAGTGAGAGAGTGCAAGAGACAGAGAGAGAAAGAGAGAGAGAGAAAAAAAGGAAGGAAGGAGGGAGGGAAGCAAGGAAGGAAGGAAGGAAAAGAAATATGGAATAGCAGAGTTTAGATTTTGGATATAGCAGCGAGGTAGTCTGGTAATGTCCCAGTGGGACACTCTACCAGTAAAATTGGGTATTTGCTGATGAAAATACTTCTTATATTTTGCCTTACTAAGGTTCTGCATTGGCTGATGGCTGCCATGGAAAGAGTAGCAATGCTAATATGAATCAGGCCCATAGGATTTTACCACTGATTACAGAATTATTTTCTGCGAAGTCACTGAAAAGGTAACATGGTATGTGGGGCTAAAAAACTGGTGATATTCCCTGACTGTGGGGGAGGGCGGAAGGGCCCAAACTCCTCCTCTGGCCTTTGTCTCCTCAGGGCTTCAAAAACATGGGATAAACTATCTACCCACTGCCAGGTCACCCTTCAGGGGCAATTAGACACTGCTTAATGTTCTGAGTAGGCATTTGTTTTCTTGTTTCTCCAGGATGGTGAGGGAACAAGAGCAATTTGCTACTTCTGGAAACTGCCTAGTGGATTGGCTTGTGGAAATGAAACCAGCAGACTTTGAAGATGATTAACTCAGTTGTCTACTTCTGAGAAGGATGGAAGGTCAAAGGATGAGTCTGGTAAAACAAATTCATATTTTTAAAAAGTAGAAATGTATTATGTAGACCAGGTTACAAAGAATGTCTTTATTATTTTATTTATTATATTTATTATAATTGTTTCTAAGTAAGCATCAATGTCTCAGGAAGAGTTAGGAGATTAAAAGCATATCTCATTTGCTCAACTATTCAATACATAATAAAAATCCATTTCCTACTTCTCCAAGGTGTTAGAAATCGATTAATGCCTGTGGAAGCTTTCAGGTATAAAGTTCTCCTTCACTGCTGAGCACTATTCTATTTAAACTCCTCTCTGCTTCCTTAATGTCAGTCAACTACTTATGTCTGTCTGGGATGCCAGGATGGAGAATATTAATGAACTGCATGCAGTCTTACAAGCCTGAAAATTCTCGGGAGCAGGGAAGCTTAAAAACACAGAAATGAAAATGCGAAACCTCCAGACCAAGGCTCATTTAAATGCCAGAAAAATTATTTCAAGCAAAAAAGAACCAGTTCCAAATAACCTGTCTCCTCAGATCCCTAGGTGAGAGAGTAGGTGCTTTAGAAATCAAAATGTTCACTTATTAATAAAACTAACATACTAGAGGAGAGCACAAATACAACAAAGGTAATAATTTCAAATAATGCTGTACCCATTTCATTCAACATACGACTACTGGCAAGACAACATGTTAAGGCACTGAATAACTTGTAGCACTGCATTCAAGGACATGAAACCTCAGTGAAACAAATGAGGTGTCACACTTGCTAATGTAAAAGCAACAACACAGAAACACATATATTAAAACACTCAGTTGATAAACTTAAGTTCTGGAAAGTGAATCCTCAAATAAAACATACTGAATTAATTCCTTTATTATAAGTTTGATTATGGTGAACTTAAAATATATGTCTGTGCAGTAAGACTCACCAAGAGTTTTGTTGTTTTTTGAGTCAGAGTCTTACTCTGTCACCCAGGATGGAGCGCAGCAACATAATCTTGGCTCTCTGCAATCTCTGCCTCCTGGGTTCAAGTGAGTCTTCTGTCTCAGCCTCCCAAGTAGCTGGGACTATAGGTGTACACCACCACACCTGGCTAATTTTTGTATTTTTAGTAGTGAAGGGGTTTTACAATGTAGCCCAGGCTGGTCTTGAACTCCTCACCTCAGGTGATCCTCCCACCTTAGCCTTCCAGAGTGCTGAGATTACAGGCAGGAACCACCGCGCCCAGCCTGATTCACCAATAGTTCTAAGCCTTCCAGCCAATTAGCCATAATTACTACCTAAACCCAGAAGAATAGGCTCTAGACCAGATGAAAGAAATACATTTCCAGATGAAATGTAAAGACGTCTAAACAAGTCTAACACTCCCAGTACAAGGAAATTGCTTACTGATTCTATAGCTTGTTTCCACAGACTTAACAAAGTATAGCTGGTTTACACTGCAGCAGAAATAATTAAACTAGAATAAAGGCTATCCTATGGATAATCGAGTAAATTCATAAAAGTCTTGAAATCACCTTCCATGGATACACCTTCTGATCCATTAATTTTACTGCTAGGAATCTATCCTTAGAAAATAATCGGAGAAGCCATCAAAGATGTATGTACCCAGCAATTCCCTAGGTGTATATCCCATAATAATGTGTGCTTATGTGCACCAGACTGTATGTCCAAGACTGTTTACAGCAGCACTATTTATTAATAGCTAAAACCTATAAACCATCACCAGTGCAACAGACCTGTTAATATTTATACAATGAAATAAAATACACCAAAGCAAATGAATTTACTAAGCTACACGCATCAACATAAATTGTAAAAACGGAATGTTAAATGAAAGAAGACACAAAATAATTCACAATCTATTACTCCATTTATATAAAATTCCAGAAAGGCAAAACAAAATGGTATGATTTATGAATACATACTTAGCAGGTAAAAATCACTATAAAGCAAAGGAAAGGAATGATTACTCTAAAAGTCAGGTTAGTGGTTCCTCTCGGGGGAAGAAGAGGTTGTGCTTATGGAGGGGAAATAGTTGTGCTGGCAACACTATTTCTCAACCTGTGTGGCGGTTACATAGGTATTTCTTTTACTGTAACGTTTCATTAATATACATTTTATACTCCTTCTGTATAGAGCATGGTTTTTTGAAAAAATTAAAAAAAAAAAAAGATTTCGGCACGAGGGCATTTCCCAGAGCTCCATTTACAAGTAGTTTAGTAGGGGTTTAAGAGCAGGATTTTAGAGTCAGCCGCCTTTGAGGTGAATCCCAGTTCAGCCACTTGTTCACTATACATGGTGACCTTAGGTGATAAATTTAGCATCTCCAAGCTTCATTTTTCTCATTTCAAAGAAATAAGATAAGGTTACATATCACATAGGGTTAACATAGGATCAAATGAGAGAAAGTGGTATCTTGCATAATGCTTGGTACACAATAAGCAGTCAATACTTTGTCTCTATTTGTTTATTCAATTAATTAATTTATCTATTATTTTTTGAGATGGAGTCTCGCTCCGTGACCAGGCTGAAATGCAGTGGCGCGATCTCAGCTCACTGCAACCTCCACCTCCCAGGTTCCAGTGATTCTCTTGCCTCAGCCTCCTGAGTAGCTGGAATTACAGGCACGCGCCATCACACCCAGCTAATTTTTGTGTTTTTAGTAGAGATGGGGTTTTGCCACGTTGGCCAGGCTGGTCTTGAACTCCTGACCTCAAGTGATCTGCCTGCCTCAGCCTCCCAAAATGCTGGGATTACAGGCCTGACCCACCATGCCCAGCTTCTCCTTTTATTCTTACTCTGGAGCAACAATTACAGAAACCCCTAACTGTAAGTATCTTCTTTGTGCATGACACAATTATACTAAGAGTTACGGGGAAATAACACAGCAAGTGGAGGTAAGACAGACAATAATTTAAAAAAAATTTTTAAGGTTACATGAAACAGAGACTGGAAGTGGCAGGGCTGCAATGCTGCTGGACTTGAGGAGGCAATCAGCTGTGTTGTGAATTGCCTACAGACAGGGTCAACATCTAAGAGCCACGGGCCTCAGTCCTATAGCAACAAGGAATGGTATTTGGCCAACACCCTGGATGAACTTAGAAGAGGACACTGAGCTCCAGATGAGAACCTGTCCTGGCCAACACCTTGAATGCAGAATTGTGAGACCCTGAGAAGAGAACCCAGCTAAGCCATGCCAAATCCTGATTGTTGGCAATGGTGAGATAATAAATAGTTAGTTGACCCCTGCATCCCTCGAAAGAAATTGGCATGTGAAGCCAAATCCCAGTAAGAGAATTTCTGGGATGATATTACATCCCAAAAAGGGTCATAAAGTCACACGTCCTGCCCTCTCCAGGGATTAACTGCCCAGGACCAGATGCCTCTGTTCAAGCTTGGTGCCCTACTCCAAGGAAGGAGACCCACTTGCTAGACAGCCACTCTCAAACCCCTCTGTGTTAATTATAGTATCATAATTGTCGTCATAAAAATGGTCCAGTCACGCCTTCTTGAGTTACACTCAAGTAACCTTGTTATTTTGCATGTTCCCAAATCTGTACTCATTAAAAGATAATTCTTAGTTTGTCATTTCTACAGATGGCAGATTCATCTGTATTTGCAGCCTTCCTAATTTCATTCGTAGGGATAAAGTATCATTTATATTGGTCTGTAACTAATACTAGCTCATTTTCCAAAATGAGAACAGCAAGTTTATGGACCAAAAACCATGCAGTAAAGTAACTTGTGAAAATTTTCATCAAAATGCTCAATGACCACAAAAGATGAGAAATTGTGTGCCTGTATCCGGCTGTGTTGAAATAAGTATCTTTCAAAAGCCAATGCCTGAACACTCTATAGATTACTTTTCTTGTCAATGGGGAGAAAAAACTGAACAGGAGGATCTCACATCACCACCACAGTCCAGGGGTCTCAGCACTGGTGACAGAGAGACACCAGCTATGTGTCATCTGATATATCAGAAGTGCACATCTTCTAGCCAAAAATGTTTGACCTAAATCTATCAAGCTTATATATATAGTCTCCAGTTAATAGGGAATAGAAGAATGAACTAAACGTCATTATGAGCAAGCAACCAGGTAAATTTAAAAGCAAGAACTCTCCACAGGAAAACTGCCCCAATTTCTTCAACATGTCATTGGCATAAAAAAGGAAAAGGATTATAACAGAATAAATAACACTTAAGGGACCAGATGTAATGCACCAGACATTGAACATAGTCCTGGTCTGGATCTTGATATGTGAACCAGCTATAAATGACATCTTTTGAAGTCAACTGGGGAAATTTCAATTTGACTTTAAATTACAATAATGAAAAATTACTGTAGCTAAAAGGTGGAGATCATTGATCTAAAAAGCAGGTTACAAAGTAGTATATGCAGCATGTTATATGATTTTGGCTTTAAAAAATTAGAGATATATGTACATATGCCTAGAAGAAGGTCCCTAAAGATTTGTACTAAGCTGTTTTCAGTAGTGATCTCTGGAAGGTGGAAATGGGATGTTTTAAAATTATTTGGCTTGCCTCTATTTTTAATTTTTCTTCAGTGCACATGTAATACTTTTGTAATAAAAGGTTAAAACAAAATCTCCCAAGGCAGTACCATATAAATGATAGCGACTTCAGAAAGTGAAAGAATCACTGTGTGCTAGAATGGTGAGGAAAGCCATCGTGGAGATTAATCAATCAGCTGGTCCTGAAAAATGGGACAGGCAGAAACCGTCAATTCAACCCATCAGTCAGCCTAAAAGTGACAGGGCTGTGACTTGACGAGGCCATAAGATACTTAGGCCACAAAATAATTTTTTTTTTAAATCTCCCTTTAAATCCTAGTCAGCTACTCCCTGTTTCTGTCATTCTTCAGGACCCCAAAGCTACCCAATTCATCACTACCAGGAAGAGGAACACCAACTTATTCTGGAGTTGTTTTCTTAAAAAAATTCATTTTTCCTGGCTTCTGAGAATGCAAAGTTCTAACACAGGTATGTGTGAAGTCATGTATACACATAATGAGGTGAAGGGAAGATACAGTGGGAGGAATTTTCTTTTTGAAATAGGGTTTCACTCTGTTGCCCAGGCTGGAGTGCAGTGATACGATCATAGCTCACTGCAGCCTCAAACTCCTGGGCTCAAACAATCCTCTCACAGCTAAGCCTCCCAAGTAGCTGGGACTATGGGCACACACCACCATGCCCAGCTAATTTTTTTATTTGTAGAGATAGAATCTCATTATGTTGCCCAAGCTGGTCTCAAACTTCTGGGCTCAAGTGACCCTCCTGCCTCGACATTCCAAAGTGCTGGGATTACAGGTGTGAGCCAATGCACCCAGCCAGGAATTTTCTTTTGAGACTGTCAAGACAGCAGACATAAAATGGCCTTTTCGAATTACGTAGGGATCTACCACTTTCATGAATGTGCAGACTCTAGTCTTGTTTCTTTTTTTTTTTTCTTGTTTTTTGGAATAAGCCATTTATGCATTCAACATTTGATAAGTACCTATCATGTGCTTGGTGCACAAAGAGCTACATACACAAAAGGGAAACTGAAGTATGTAGGAATAAAGTATGCTAACGCCTTCAACTTACCCTGAAATATATCAGAAAATAAGATGAAGTGATGGATGAATACAGATGGATATATGTGTGATAAAAAATAATAAAGTAACATGTTAATTATAAAATATGGGTGATGGGTATATGGTGTTCATTCAATGATTCTTTCAACTTCTCCACATGCTTGAAAATTTTTTAATAAAGTGTTGGGGAAAAATATGTATACCTTGGTGCCTTGCCTACAGCTGGTGGTCAGTTCTCAATAAATGTTTTATGAATTTATGAAAACCCAAACAGGTTGAACACAGTAGCTTCTAAACTCCTATCTGGAAACACGTTCTATAAGAGAAATTTGAAATTTGGTCAAGCCCAAGGTTTTTGATCCTCTGAGAGCAAAACTCATGTCTTGAGGCAAACTGGGTATTTGCCATGTCCAGACAATGCTCTTCACTCAGTTACTGTTGAAAGTGGCAACAACAACATAATTAAAAAACAAAACAAAACAAAGCAACGAAAGTAGCAACAACAAAAATAATCCAGGGGTAGAAAAGCAGCTTGAAGTATTTTAAGAAAGAAAAATAAAGTGAATACGAGATGTGTATATTTCTATAAAAGAAATACTCATTAGCATATAGCTCTAGGTAACTACTTTAGTGATGTGGGGTCATCTTGCACTTGGAACCTGAAAGCCCAGGGTTCTAGACAACAATAGTTTTGCTACATATCAATCATGTCATGTGACATTGGGCAAGTCATTTAGTTTGAGTGTCCCGTTTTGTAAAACAGAGACAATATGTGCCTTCTACCTCCTGGGGTTCTGATCACGGAAATGCACATTTTGTAAATCTTAAGCATAATACAAATGTGAGGTATCTTCATCAACCTGTTAGCTCCAAGTGACGCAAGCCTGTCTCACTTTCCAAAATACACGCATCTCTTCAGGAAAACAGAGCAAATAGTCATTATTAGGCTCTTTCTTGGGTTTAATGAGGGCTTGACCTTTCCTCTAAATCATGGGGCTACATTAATAATCTACATCTCTCCTCATTTCCAGATCAATCCACTTGCCATATAGCTATTATTTCCAGGAGTATGTTCTGCCCCAACAGTTGTTTACTAAATATAGTTACGAATATAGTTATTGTTTACTTGAAATTTGCTTAGAGACAATTTTAAGTGTCCTCACCACTCACTCACACAAATGGTAATTAAGTGTGGTGATAGATGTGTTAATTAATTTGACTGTGGTCGTCATTTTGCAATGTATACGTCTATCAACTCATCACGTTGTACACTGAATACATACAATTTTTTCCAGTTATTCTTCAATAAAACTGGAAGAAAAAATAATACTTTAAAAGAAGGTTGGTTAGGTATTAGCAACAAAAAACAAAATTCTGGGCTGGGCATGGTGGTTCACGCCTGTAATCCCAGCACTTTGGGAGGCCAAGGCAGGCGAATCACCTGAGGTCAGGAGTTTGAGACCTGCCTGGCCAACTTGACGAAACCCTGTCTCTACTAAAACAAAAATTAGCTGGGTGTGCTGACGGGTGCCTACAATCTCAGACTTGGGAGGCTGAGGCAGGAGAATCACTTGAATTGTCGGGTGGAGGCTGCAGTGAGATAGCGACACTGCACTCCAGCCTGGACGGCAAGGAAAGACTCTGTCTCAAAAAAAAAAAATTCTGGGATCAAAAAAAATTGGGAAACACTGGGTTAAACAGATTTCTTTACTATTAAGACTTACAAAAGCTTTTAGTGTACTAATATATACTGCAAATCTCCAAGAGATCGATTTATTTGACCATAGGACATTTTAAATTCTGAGACACACTGCTTGGCATTGATACTATTAAAGAAAGCTGCTGGGAATACTTTTGAAAATTCTAAATAGATCTACATTTCAATTCATGGTACATGAATGGCAAACAAATTAAAAATAAAAAAAGAACACTAAGTTATAATAATCAAAAAGTCAGAGACTGTGTTTGATAGAATGAAGCTGAAGCATGTTTGTCCTACTGAGTGGAAAAAATAGTGCTAACCTTTCGGTAAAATTACACCCACGCAATTCAGGGCACAGAGCAGAATACCACTCTGGGGTTGCATAGTACATTCTGTTCATACCTGTGGAGATCTCAACATGTCTTCCCTCGTATGACTTAGAACAGGGTACACTTTGGGCCTCTAACAACATGCATTAGAAGCCATGGGTCTAAAGGCCCTGCACCCTCAGCTCAGGGACTGCTTTTGCTCAGGAGGCATTGCTGGAGGCTCCTCACTGACTTCTTAGATCACCACCACCTCAATGATCATTATCTGCCTGCTTTTTCCTAAGTTAGTTGCCCTCCAATTTGACTCGTTGCTTACCTATGACTTAAGCGATCTGTAGACTCTGCCTAAATAGCTAGGTTTCTGGCCAGTCTTAACTCAATGTGGCCTATTTCATAAAATAACACATTTTCTTGTTTTTTTTTTTTTTCTTTTTTGTTTAGAGACAGGGTCTCACTATGTTGTCCAGGCTAGACTTGAACTCCTGGGCTCAAGCCAGAAGCTGCTCTAGGCTCAGCCTTCCAAGTAGCTGGGACTACAAGTGTATAACACCACCACACTCAGCTATTTTCTCACTAATTTTCAATATCTTTTTTTTTTTTTTTTTGAGACTGAGTTTCACTCTGTTGCCCAGGTTGGAGTGTGCAGTGGGCGATCTGGTCACACTGCAACCTCCACCTCCTGAGTTCAAGCGATTCTCCTGCCTCAGCCTCCAGAGTAGCTGGGATTACAGCCACTTGCCCCCACACCCAGCTATTGTTTTGTATTTTTAGTAGAGACAGGTTTCAGCATGTTGGCCAGGCTGGTCTCAAACTCCTGACCTCAACTGATCCGCCTGCCTTGGCCTCTCAAAGTGCTGGGATTACAGGCATGAACCACCATGCCCAGCCAATATCTACCTTTTTTTTGGAAACTAGTTCTTGGATACATGATTGACAACTACCTTTTACGAAGGCCAATGAAACAGAAGAGTCTAAGAGGTAGAGAACAAAACAGAATTAGAGATATTTTCTTATTAATTAAAACTCTAGTGAAAATGAAACTTTGAGAATATCTACCAAACCAGTATTTCTAATAAAGTGTGTAGTCCCAGATAATGCTATATTCCAATTCTAGATCCTTGACTAAATTGATAGTCATGACACTGATGATCAGACATTGTGAGAAAAAGCCATTTACAGCTAGCCTTCAAAATAGCCAATTTCCTCAATGAATTCTGAGTCATTAACAGCATAGGGTATGGTAACACAGAGTGAGATTACTAACCACCATGACCTCGATTAAAACTCTGCCTTATAAACACCCATTTAGGAACACGACAGTCAAAGTTGTGGTGCCTCTGAAGTGAATCTTCTTGCTATTGGCCTATCTTGTACTGCTCTGTAATCGCAAATTAAGAGTAAACAGAGCTGTCAATTAGGAATGATGGTGTTAACTGATGTTAGCCTGTCTTGGATGAAAATAGCTAACCTAGTTCTGTGGGGACCAAACATATTTTGGATGCTTACCACACTATACCCAAGAGAAAATTCTAGGTCATAAATTGTTCTACAAGAAAAGTCGTATTTTCATCACCACCTGCAGATTGCAAATTGGATTTTTAAAGATCTCAAAGAAATCTGAGAAAAACAGCTATGATAGAACACAAGAAAGTGACAACAGTGTGAGTTTTCACAGGACCCAGATGATCAACTTTGGGCAAATCTGTCTTTCTGGGTCTTGGTTTCCTAACCTGTGTAACTGGGATAACAACACCCAATTCAGTTTCCTTACCTGTAAAAAAGGATAATATCTAATACCACCATTGTCAGTCTCAACTGAGATAATATATGAAAACAAAAATGCTATTATTACTAAGCATTTTCAAGATAAAGCAGTGCCTCAAGATATTCATCTTTATTTCACAAAGGGATGTAAAATTACACCATTGTTTTCATTCTCATTTCAGGCAATGGAATAGCTAATAATTCATATTCTTTCTATGATCCAAGTTTTCCCATGGAATTCCCACCTCAGTTTAGTACCAACTCCAATTCAGCTGAATATGGCGGTGGGGTCAATCAACTTCTTATACTGCCAAGTCTTTGTCATGCCACAGCACCGAGACCTCACAATAATGCTCGGCAGGTTAGTGGGACACATCCACAGAGCCAGCAAAGAAAGCAAAAAAGATGGCTGACAAACTAAAGCCTATGATGCTGCGGCAGAAAACTTCTGCTCACAACCCATGCCAAGAAGCGCTGGGAAGCTGCCTCAGGCAATGGTCCTTCCTGTCACAGAAACCCATAAAACCCTCTGAGCTGAAGCAGCCCTTTGCCTCGGTTATTAGTGTATTTCCTTGTTATAGGTGCTTTAAATAAATCTTCCGTAGTTTTTGCCCTTTTTCCTCAAGGGTGATTAGCTCCTGTTAATCTACCCTTGGCAAAGCCTTCTGTTCCATGTTATCTTCCGTGTTCTTATCTACCTAGCTTCTTATTCACTGCTCTAAATAACAATATTATTTGTTTTTTAGAACTTCACTTAAAAACTTGTTAGGAAGACAACTTAAGCCTTCGGTAAAGTCAATATCATACTATACAAATGACAATATGTCCATCGCCTAAAAGTGTTAATGTTAAGTTTCCTCCATTTGCTTTGTAAATTTTTTCTAAAATGCTTTAAAATAAATCACAGACATTAGGATATTCTTCTCTATAAATGCATACTTATATGCATTTCCATGTAAATTTCATAACAAATTGATGAACTGCACTTGTCAATTTCTACAAAAAAATACTTCAATATGTAACTCTAAATAAATAAATGTGGGCCGGGCATGGTGGCTCACACCTGTAATCCCAGCACTTTGGGAGGCCGAGGTGGGTAAATTGCTTGAGGCCAGGAGTTCGAGACCAGCCTGGCCAACATGGTGAAACTCTGTCTCTAATGAAAGTACAAAAATTAGCTGGGCGTAGCAGTGGTGTGTGCCTGTAATCCTAGCTACTCGGGAGGCTTAGGCAGGAGAATCACTTGAATCCTGGAGGCAGAGGTTGCCACTGTACTCCAGCCTGGGCGACAGAGTAAGACTGTCTCAAAAAAAAGAAAAAAATTTTTAAAAAAAGAAGTGGTAACAGGGATGTGGTCTCTATAGAAATATATACCACAATACTATTAATATTTCACATATACAAAAATGAAAAATAATTCCTTAATATCATCTGATATCCAGTTAAGATTTGAATTCCAACCATACCATACTTATTTTGAAAATAGCTTGACTAATGTATAATTGATATATGGTAAGCTGCACATATTTAAAGGATACAATCTGGAGTGAAGGTGATGAGCAGTCAATGCTGTGCAGTAGGGAGTCTGAGTACCAGTGGGAGCAGGAAGCCTTCAGCGTGGAGGGTCATGTGGAAGCCCCACTGGACAGGTTGAGAGAGCTGAAGAGAGGACAAGGGTGTAAACACTGCAAAGGGACCATGTTCTGGGGCAGGCTCCATGAGATGTCCTCACACCCACAACTCTGACCCCCAGAAACAAGAGCTTCTGTCTATACCAGAAATAAGAACTTCTGTCTCCTACAATGTCCCTCCAGTTCCCTGTACTAAGAAAGTGTATCACATATGTTTTAAAGAAGGAGGTGTCAGCCAGGTGTGGTGGCTCACGCCTGTAATGCCAGCACTTTGGGAGGCCAAGGTGGGAGCCTCATTTGAGGTCAAGAGCTCGAGACCAGTCTGGCCAATATGGTGAAACCCCATCTCTACTAAAAATACACACACACACACACACACAAATTAGCCAAGCATGGTGGTACATGCCTGTTAATCCCAGCTACTTGGAGGGCTGGGGCAGGAGAATTGCTTGAACCTGGGAGCTGAGGTTGCAGTGAGCCAAGATGGCACCACTGCAGTCCACCCTGGGCAATGGAGTGAGACTCAGTCAAAAAAAAAAAGATAAAAAAAAAAAGAGAGAAGAACTTAAAGAAATTATTATATTTGAGAGTACAGGCTGGGCGCGATGGCTCATGCCTGTAATCCCAGTACTTTGGGAGGCCAAGATGGGCGGATCACCTGAGGTCAGGAGTTTGAGACCAGCCTGACCAACACATGGAAACCCCGTCTCTTAAAAATAAAAAAAAAATAAAAAAAAGAGAGAACATATTGAAGGGTGCATTGGGAGCTGAGAAGCAATAAACTTAGATAAATGACACAGTGTAGTTTTCTTCAAGTTTCTTGTGTTTGGCATTCACTGAACTTCTTGGATCTGTGGGTTTACACTTATTATCTTTGGATAATTTTCAGCCATTATTTGCTCAAAAGTTGTTCCAGAGCTCACTGCTAGATGTTTTTTTCTATATTTCAGTGTGGATAATTTCTATCACTATGTCTTCAAATTCAGGAAATCTTTTCTAATGTCTAATCTGCTATTAATGCCATTTAAGCCATTTTTCACCTCAGACATTGTCATTTTTATTTCTAGAAGTTCGATTTAGGTCTGTGTTTTTTGTTTTGAGATGGAGTCCCGCTCTGTTGCCCAGGCTGGAGTGCAGTGGCACAGTCTTGGCTCACTGCACAACCTCTGCCCTCCAGGTTCAAGTGATTCTCCTGTCAGCCTCCCAAGCAGCTGGGATTACCACGATGCCAGCTAATTTTTGTATTTTTAGTAGAGACAGGGTTTCACCATGTTGTCCAGACTAGTCTCAAAATCCTAACCTCAGGTGATCTGCCCACCTTGGCCTCTCAAAGTGCTGGGATTACAGCCGTGAGCCGCTGTGCCCGGCCTTAGGTCTGTGTTTTATATCTTCCATGTTTCTACTTAAGTTTTGAACATACAAAGTACAGTTATGAGAACTCTCCTGATGTTCTCTGCCAAGTCTAATGTGTGTCAGTTCTGCATCAATTTCAGCAGACTGATTATTCTCTTTATCACAGACCATATTTTCCTGCCTCTTTGCATACCTGGGAATCTTTGGGGATTTTTTTTTTTTTTTTTTTTGAGATAGAGTCTTACTCTGTCACCCAGGCTAGAGTGCACTGGCACAATCTCAGCTCACTGCAACCTCTTCCTCCCGGGCTCAAGTGATTCTCCTGCCTCAGCCTCTAAGTAGCTGGGATTACAAGTGGCTGCCAGCACGCTGAGACAATTTTTTGTATTTTTAGTAGAGACACGGTTTCACCATGTTGGTCAGGCTGGTCTTGAACTCCTGATCTCAAATGATCCACCCTCTTTGGCCTCCCAAAGTGCTGGGATTAGAGGCATGAGCCACCATGTCCAGCACATACTTGAGAATCTTTGATTGGATGTCAGATGTTGTGACTTTTATCTCGTTAGGTGTTAAAAATTTTTGTATTCCCATAACTCCTTTTGATCTTTATTATGGGATAAAGTTAAATTACTTGGATATAGTTTGATCCTTTTGAATTCTGGTTTTAAGATTTGTTAGGTAGGCCCAGAGAAGTACTCAGTTTAGATGCAAGTTTGTCTAACCCATGGCCCAGAATGGCATTGAATGTGGACCAACACAAATTTGTGAACTTTCTTAAAACATTTTTAGATATTTTTGCAATTTTTTTTGTAGCTCATTAGCTACTGTTAGTATATTTTATGTGTGGTCCTAGGTAATTCTTCTTTTGATGTGGCCCAGGGAAGTCAAAAGATTGGACACCCCTGGTCTAGAGCTAATTATTCACTACTACTAAAGCAAGACCTTTCCAAGTACTGGCTGGTAGTAACAAGCACTGTTGGAACTACTGTATGAGCATGGGACACTATTCCTTCAAATCCTCAGTCCTGAGTAGTTTGCTGACTTGTTTATGTTGATCAGTCTCTGATGAATACTCAAGAGATCTCTGGGGTTCTCTCTGTATCTCTCTCTTCTTTCTGCTACTCCCTCCGATGAACTGTAGCTGCACCAGTCTCACTGGATTCACAGTACCATGTCAACTTAGGGATTTCATTGAGCTCTGCTTCATTTTCTGCTCCTGGTGCTACAGCTTTCAAAGTCAAGGCAGTCTGGGGGCAATTGTAGGCTGCACTGCTTTTGTTTCCCCATTTTTCAGGGATCACTGTCCTGCATTACCCAATATCCAATGTCTTAAAAAAATTGTTTCACATAGTTTGTATGTTTTTATAAGTGGGAAAGTAAACCTGGTCCCTGTTATTCCAGCTTGATTGGAAGCAGAAATATATATATTTATATATATTTGTTAAGAGACAAGGTCTCACTATGTGGCGTAGGGTAGTCTCAAACTCCCGGGCTCAAGCAATCCTCCTGCTTCAGCATCCCAAAGTGCTGGGATTACAGGCACGAGCCACTGTGGCCAGGCTCTTTTAATCTTGAACAAATTTCCATCCCATATATTTCTACTTTTCTGTGAAGTTGAATAGACCTAGCTAGTTTTCCTACAGGTTGTCCACTTTCTGGATTTATCTGATGTGGCTTCCTCATTAAGTCAATTAACTTGTTCCTCCAACCCAGAGGTTGACAAACTTTCTGTAAAGATCCAGAAAGCAAAACTGTGGTTTTTGTGAGTCATGTACTACCCCTGTCATATATTCTTCTTTGGTTTTTAGTTGTCTTTTTTGTTTTTTTTTGGTACAAGTCCTTTATTTTTTTGAGACAGAGCCTCCCTCTGTTGCCCAGGCTGGAGTGCAGTGGTACTATCTCGGCTTACTGCAACCTCCTCCCCCTGGGTTCAAGTGATTCTCCTCCCTCAGCCTCCAGAGTAGCTGGGATTACAGAGGCATGTGCCACCACACCCAGCTAATTTTTGTATTTTTAGTAGAAATGGGGTTTCGCCGTATTAGCCAGGCTGGTCTCAAACTCTTGATTTGAGAAGTGATCCGCCCACCTCGGCCTCCCAAAGTGCTGGGATTACAGGTGTGAGCCACCACACTCCACCGATTCTCTCTTTTTTTTTTTTTTTTTTTTTTTGTGATTGAGTCTCACTCTGTTGCCCAGGCTGGAGTGCTCTGGTGCTATCTCGGCTCATTGCAACCTCTGCCTCCTGGGTTCCAGCAATTCTGGTGCTTCAGCCTTCCAGTAGCTGGGACTACAGGCGTGCGCCACCACACCTGGCTAATTTTTTATATTTTTAGTAGAGACAGAGTTTTGCCATGTTGGCCTGGCTGGTCTCAAACTCCTGGCCTCAAGTGATCCACCTGCCTTGGCCTCCAAAAGTGTTGGGATTACAGGTGTGGGTCATTGTGACTAGTCTTTTTTTGTAAAAGTCCTTTAGAAATGTAAAAACCAGGCCAGGCGAGGTGGCTCACGCCTGTAATCCCAGCACTTTGGGGGGCCGAGGTGGGCAGATCATGAGGTCAGGAGTTTGAGACCAGCCTAACCAACATGGTGAAACCCTGTCTCTACTAAAAATACAAAAATTAGCCGGGTGTGGTGGCTTGTGCCTGTAATCCCAGCTACTCAGGAAGCTGAGGCAGGAGAATTGCTTGAAGCCGGAAGGCAGAGGTTAGAGTGAGCCGAGATTGCACCACTGCACTCCAGCCTGCTGAGTGACAGAGCAAGACTCAGTCTCAAAAAAAGAAATGTAAAAACCATTCTTAGCTCAAGAGCCATACAAAGATGGCCAAATCCAGCATAAGGCCCATCTAAAACCTTGAATAGATTCCAGTGAAATAATTTTCACAAGAACACATCACAGGTGAGCTGTTTACCTCAGACTGCCTGGTTGTCCTATCATTCATGATGCCAAGATGGAGCACTATGTGAAGGAAAACCCCTCCCATTGCAAAGCTGTGTCTTTCTCCTTGTAATCATCAAATAATCTGTGGGCTGATATATCCAGTTCTCCATCTACTGTTCACCTAATAGCTTTATCACCTATAGATGATTTTTGCCTGAATCAGTTATTAGGCGTTGAAATGGTTATTCTCCAATTATATCATTACTTCTATAAATACAAGCAGGCACTGTTATGTAAAGAAGAGCATACCCTCACCACCTAGGGTTATTTGGTTATCTTAAAAAAAGAAAGGGGTGCCCCTGGAAATATGCTTCATTTTTTCTTTTTATCAATATTTAGAATAATGAGTTGATATTTAAGTAATTTTTAGTGCTAACAACTGTAGGGGAAGCTTTCTCTTTTCTGAGTAGTATTATATCACAGACTTTGGAGTTTTCATGTGTCATATTCATGCGTTTACATCAATTGCAGCCAACTGTCCAACTGTCCCACCTTTGGCCCATTAGAGTCCCTTCCAACTGGTTTCTCTGTCCTTTTGACACAACTCCATTAGTTCGTCTGTTTTAAACTGCAGTATAATTATTCCATTAGATTTTAAAGTGTTCTTGTTTCTGGCACAAGATAATGTGTCAGGCTCACCCTATCAAGTTCCTGTTTCAGACCTAAAATTAGTCATTTCTCCAGGGAGCCCTGGTTATTTAGAAATTAAAATATGGGCACTGGGGTGCTCATTACTACTAGTATTTCATTGCTTCTAGGCCCTTTGAGGACAGAACTAAGAAAAAAAAGATATATGAACTGCACTTCTATATTCTGATTCTGGTTTGCCTATCCATCCTAACCTCTTTTGACCTCTCTCTCATTGCTTGCCTGCTTCTTCACAGCTGCCCCTCATACCCATTCCCTTACTTACATCATACTTGCTATAATTACTGAAGCCTCTCTTGCTAAATACTAAGGTGCTACTATTTTTGTCCTTGGGTTGTATGACATTGCATGACTTTGACCATGAATCTCAGTAGACAAAAATGAAGGGATATTGCCATTAAAATAATGTGTCTGCCAGCTGCAGTGGTGCACACCTGTAGTCCCAGCTACTTGAGAGGCTGAGGCTGGGGGATCTGTTGAGCCCAGGACTTCCAAGCCAGCCTGGGTAACACAAAGAGATGAGACACCAAGACTCCATCTCAAAAAACCAAACTAACAAAAAACAATGTGTAGCAAGATTTAGCTGCTGAGCACTAATGATACAATGCCACATCTGTTACTTACCTATGAAATCAGGAAAATTTTTTTTAATTAAATTTTCTGTTTTCTGAATCATCAAATTTTATAACTTTCTACATACAGAAAAGTTATTATAGGCACTGCAGATATAAATGACTAAAACACAATCTCTAACTTCATAGTCCTTTCACCTTTAATGCCCAGGTGATGAGATACAACATGAGTAACAGTATATGAGAGAGGATGAAAAGAAATATAAATAAATGAGTAACAGTATAAATGCAGTTACAATTTACTAAGCCAGATAAAGATTTTTTTTTTTAAGAGACAGGATCTCACTCTGCTGCCTGGGTTGGAGTGCAGTGGCTATTCATAGGCACAATCACACTTCTAATCAGTATGCACGTTTTGACCTGCTGTTTCTAACCTAGGCTGGGTCACCTCACCTTAAGCAAGCTGGTGGTCCCCCACTCCTGAGAGGTCACCATATTAATGCTGTGGACACAAGACACAAAACTTTATATGTAGTCTACAACCCTAACAACCCCACAAGGTATATAGTATGATTTATTTATTTATTTTTAACAATTCCTATTTTCCAGATGAGGAAAATGTGCAATTGCAGACTACCTGAACCTCAACAAACACAACCGATAATCAACAGAGTCAAAATAAACCCAGGTTCATCTAGTGCCAAAACCTGCATTCATTTCACTATAGCATACGGCCTCCTAGAAAGAGTGATGGATGAAATATACCCTGACTTCA
Source organism: Cacajao melanocephalus (assembly GCA_963573385.1). Lineage (NCBI taxonomy): Eukaryota > Metazoa > Chordata > Mammalia > Primates > Pitheciidae > Cacajao > Cacajao melanocephalus. Next base: position 126,486 of record CAUYLG010033641.1, read on the forward strand.
AGATTTAAGGTTTTTGCTTTCATTCCACACAATCTCTTTCTCAGACACTGACTTAGGTGGAAGAAAGGCTTACCTGAAAGGTTCCTCCAGTGCCTTGGAACTTTCAGATTCTAACAGGGAATCTGAAAGAGTCCATTTTGTTCAATTTCCTTACCAATGAAGGAATTAACTTGTAACATTGGCCACTGATGCTAAATTAGGCAAGAACAGCTGTCTCCAATTCTGGTTTCACATTAGAATGGTAATTCTCATCTTTGCCTACACATTATAATCACCTGCTTTTAAAAATCTAGATGCCCAGATCACGTCCCAGAGCAGTTAAATCAAATCTCTGAGGGTGGGACTCAGAAATCAGTATCCAGTGCAAAAGTTGCCCAGGTGATTCTAATATGCAATCAGGGATGAGAATTACAGCTTTAGAATACAGGAATAGCACTTACTAAATGACTTTGACAGATGAGGGTGGGGAGGAGGAGGTTCCTATTCAAAAAGATGAAACCAAAGGAAATGTGTAGACATAAACAACAATCTGAAGTCAGAAAGAATCAAGCACGGAAACAGGTGTTTGCAAGTATCCATATAGTCCCCATTTCAAAAAAAAGTTTGAGAAAAGCAGACTACTATTAATTTCACCTAATTTAGGTTAAGTTAGAATTCTCAGCTGTTGGCTCCACAGCCTATACTCTATTAAATCACACTGCTTTCTACCAATACTAGCTATCACTAATTGAGCAACTATTATAGGGCCAAAGCTTGACATATTTTCTTTTCTTTTCTTTTTTTTTTTTTTTGAGAAAGGGTCTCACTCGGTCACCCAGGCTGGAGTACAGTGGTGCAATCACAGCTTACTGCAACCTCGAACTCTTGCCTCAGTCACCCAAGTAGCTACAACTATAGGCCCATGCCACCATGCCCAGCTAATTTTAAAAAAATTTTTGTAGAGACGGGTCTTGGTACATTGCCCAGGCTGTTCTCAAACTCCTGGGCTCAATCTTCCTGCCTTGAGATGTATTTTCATTTAGTCTTCAAACACTTCATGAAGCAGGACTCTATTTTACAAATGATACAGAAAAAGACACAAAATAACTCACATTTATTTCTAAACAAGTCATCTGGACCAGTGGCTCCCAACTTATGAACCATGAATCCTTTGGGGACACTGAGTTGCTTTAAGAGCACTGCCTGTATATTGAACACATCCTGTTGATTCATGGTATTGGGATTACAGAATATAAATCCTTCTAAAAGTATTACTCAATCCCTGTGTTGTTTTATCAATCTGCTGATACTAAAACAACATCTCTTACCATGTGAAGGTCTGCAATTTATTTTTTTACACTCTAAAAAGGAGTCCTCTTGTGGAGAAACTGAAACCCTCACGCATTGTTGGTAGAAATATAAACTGGTACAAGCTTCTTTGAAAATCAGTTTGGTGCTCGCTTCGGCAGCACATATACTAAAAATTGGAACGATACAGAGACTAGCATGGCCCCTGCACAAGGATGACACACAAATTTGTGAAGCGTTCCATATTTAAAAAAAAAAAGAAAAAATCAGTTTGGCAGTTTCTTAAAAAGTTACAGAGGCCAGGTGCAGTGGTTCATACCTATAATCCCAGCACTTTGGGAGGCTAAAATGGCCAAACTGCTTGAGCCCAGGAGTTCAAGACCACCCTGGGCAACATGGCAAAACTGTCTCTATAAAAAATACAAAACTTGGCTGGGGATGGTGGCACATGCCTGTAATCCCAGCTACTTGGGAGGCTGAGGTGGGAGAATCACCAGAGCAGTGAACCATGATCACACCACTGTATTCCAGCATGAGTGACAGAGACCCTGCCTTAAAAAAAAAAAAGTTACACAGACACACCATATAGTAATTCCACTCAATATCTACCCAAATGAAATGAAACTGTTAAAGACTTGTACATGAATGTTCATAACAGCACTATTCATAATAGTTGAAAATTGGAAACAATCCAAATCTCCATTAACTGGTTATGGATATACAAAATGCAGTATATTCACACAATGGAATACTAAAAAAGGAACTATTATGTGCTATAACATGAGTGAACTTCACAAACATTATGCTAAGTGAAAGAAGCCAGACAAAAAAACTATACATTGTCTGATTCCATTTATATGAAATATCCAGAAAAGGAAAATCAGTTAGACAGAAAGCAGATCAGGGTTTTCCTGGGGCTGAGGATGGGGACAGGAGTGAGGACTAACTGCAGAAAGATATGAGGGAAGTTTTTGGGGTAACAGAAATGTCCTAAAATTGCATTACGGTGATGGGTGCACAACTCTATACATATGCTAAAAATGGAATTATATATTTACAGTGGGTGAATTTTATAAACTGTGAATTATGCTTCAATATGGCTGTTTGAAAATATTGTAGAAAGTCATTTGATTAGGTCTTAAAAAGGGGGTTCCTTACACTGAAAGACTGGGAACCAGTGATCTAGACAATGGAAAAGGAATTCAGCAAGAATGAGTATATATTAAGCTAAATGAAATAATTCTCTGGGTGGGTTAAACCTTTTAGTAAATGGTCAAGTTTGCTATACATCTGAACCACAGAAGTAAGTAACATATACTTAGCTGGCTTGTGAATCTAGTTGTAATACATTTGAAGTTTCCAGATAAGGTGCTCAGCCCTGGGTGGGGCAACGCCCTGAAGGCACAGTCCTTGACTCAATGGAGTCAAATACATGAATTAACCATAAGAGATGACAGAATGTAAATGACAAAAGAAAGGTGCTAAAGCACTCTCATTGGTCAGTATGAGAGATCAAAGTTGGTGAGAGAGGAACAGCTAAGTTCTCCTGAAGGAAGTAGCAACTGTGCTTGGCCTTCAGGACTGGAAAAATTCCAACAGGTGGTACAAGTAGAAAGCAAGGGAGACAGGGCTGGAAATGTGTGCTAGGTCCAGAAGGTACAGGACTTTGAATGCCATGCCCTTTCTTAACTATTTGTTATGCAAAGGAGGTCCCCTAAAGGCAGTGAGAGTTGTTAAAGCTCCCAAGGAGGAAGTGTCTGATAATGGGAAAAAATGGAGGAGCAGAGCTTAAAGGCAGGGAGATGTTTCAGGTTACCGCAAAAGTTAAGGAAGCTTTAACAAGGCAAGCGGCAGTGGGAAGGGAAAGGAAGGGGCAGACTCGCAATTCTCTGGTCCTGGGGCAAGGGAGGGAAGATGCATTTTGAATTACATGTCCTCTCTTGACGGCTTCAGCTTTGTCTTTCCCTGACTCTCACAAGATCTGTCTGTCTCTCTCACTGACAGTTAAAAGTCCATAACCAATATCTTTAGCAGGCTGTATTTTCAGAAGACATGTTTTCATTCATTTTTTTTTTCAAAGGATTCTATTGGGTAAACAAATTCCTTTCATTTTAGGGAATTACCATGACATACAAAGAATGCTTTTCATTTTTAAATTACTTTTTAGAGATTGCGGGGTCGGGGTTGGGGGGGGGTCTCACCATGTTGCCCAGGCTGGTGTTGAACTTCTGGGCTCAATCCTCCTACCTTGGCCTCCCAAGTGTTGAGATTACAGGTGTAAGCCACCACGCCCAGGCAAGAATTTTTTTAAATTCAAATTCTGCCAGTTTTCAAAACGGATGTTACTTTTGAAAGATGTCTCAACCTGATGCTCCATTAAATTTTAATTTGGTTTTTGAGGAATCATTCAAATACTAAGTAGAATGCAAGACTTCGAGGTGACTTGAAATAATTGGTAGGTAGGTTCTAGCCAGGGTTCCTTTTAAATACTGAAGTTCCTCTTTCATAATAGATATCTGTCTGCTAGGCTTTTAAGTAAACAGACTGTATAAAACAAAACACAATTATTTAAGTAAACAATTATTTTTACTGCAAAGATTTTACACCCTGTTTTTCAAAGATATTTTTTATAACACACATTTACGTAAACCACAGTTTCAGTGGCTGTGACCTTAGATGAGTCACATCCTCCTAGGGCCTAAGCAGTTTCTTCAACTGTGAGATCAAAGGGTTAGACTAGATAGGAACGAAATAACATGAGTTGATCTTGCCCTTCAACAACTCTAACATGTGGGGGTTCGCACCATCTTAAAACATTATGTTAGAAATCTAAAGTCAAATTAGTTACTACCTACATTTCAGTCTTCAGAACAATTGAGGATAAAAACTGGTTAAAGACAGAGTTTTATGCTGCAATTCATGCTGTCTAAAACCTTTCTAAAAAAGAAATATAATCATGTGACAGTAAATGACAATAAAATTTAGACCACAAGCTTTATAATTTTTTTTTTTTTTTGAGATGGAGTCTCGCTCTGTAGCCCAGGCTGGAGTGCAGTGGCGTGATCTTGGCTCACTGCCACCTCCGCCTCTCAGGTTCAAGCAATTCTCTTGCCTCAGCTTCCTGAGTAGCTGGGACTACAGGCATCTGCCACCATGTCCAGCTAATTTTTTTTTTTTTGTATTTTTAGTAGAGACAGGGTTTCGCCATGTTGGCCAGGCTGGTCTCTAACTCCTGACCTTAGGTGATCCACCCGCCTTGGCCTCCCAAAGTGCTGGGATTACAGGCGTGAGCCACTGCGCCCATCTCACAGGCTTTATAATTTAGATAAATTAAGACTTTGAGAAAAAGCATTCCCAAATGTCCCTACCATTGAAGGCAATGCCAAGGATAACGATATTCCATGTACAGCCCACCCTATAGGAGGTAGACTGCTGGTGTGTGTTGGGAATGAGCTGGCCACAGTATAGCAGGTCTTATATTCATATTTTACAATCTGTTAGTTCCATTTCTGCAGAATAATAATGAAATAAAGGCTTTCCCCTTCCTTTCCCTTCCCTTTAAAAAAGAAAAAAAGTAAAAATAAGACAAAAGATATAACATAATGGAATAAAGGTTCTAAGTGGCGGACTGTTTGAGGAATTCAGCTAATACCTCATGTCCTTAATTCATACATGAGAACACACAGAATTGATATCTATCACTTAGAGCTTATCATTAATGTAAAGGGAAAGACATATGTGAAAACATCTCTGACATCATAGTTACATCTTGCCTGCACTCTGAGCCTGACCAGAAACATGTCATAGGAGGAGGAATAACTGGTTTCCATGGCAACATCACCAGACTGGGACAATGTGAAAAGCTGTAACCTAGCAACTGATGATGAGAGGTGTGTATAGGGGGAATTCTTCCAGCTCTGCACATGACAAACATGCAGCACTGAATGCAACTAATCATACCAGGGCAATGTGGAAAATCTGACTTATCTGTGGAGAATTAGAGAATGTCAGCCTCATAAAACCTTAGTACTATGATGCATAATTTTAAACAGGAAAAGCACATAAACACCTCCTCACTCTCCACACTGTCAGTCATGTGCAGGGAAAGCACCTTATGTGTCATGACTGGAATGGAAAATAAATTTTGTTGTGGCACCAATCATCTCAACCTCCCTCTATTTCTCATTACACACAGGAGTAAATTTGGGTGAGAGGAGAAGCCGCTCCTGGTCCCAGAGAAGGAAGACTATGTTCTGCATGCAAAGAAGGCAGCATTACAAAGCTACCAGACATGATATACCACATCATGGGAGAACATCCACCGAAGAATTTTCTTTCCAACAGAGATCGCACATATACATGTGGACATTTAAGAGTGAGTGAAGGAATCATCTTTCTCATTCTCCTTGTTTTACTGACAGAAACTGAAACTCAGAGTGAGGTCAGAAAGTTACTGACAGAACATGGGCTAGAACCTAGGTCTTCTGTTTTCCAGGCCAATTCTTTCCATTAAAACACAATGCTACTTTTCCTCATGTTTAAATAGAAATGTTGTTTGGACTTCATGGGAATGAGAAAGAAACATCTATTATGTAAAGCCATTGAGCGCTTAGGGTTTATCTATTATAACAGTTAATATTATTCTACCTAATATAACTATGAAAAGGTCTATCTCACCCTAAGGTAATCCCTGAAAAAGATACTTTTTTTATTTTGGGGATTCTGGATCAAGTTATAACTTCAAAGGAATTTACCCAACTCTGTGATTATCAAAGATATTACTTGAGTACAAAAAGACCAAACAGCTTCTCTATTTGGGATAGAATGGTGAATATGTACCAAAAAAGGTGATACTGTTACAACTATATCTACCTTGGAATCCTACCTAGTTAGAATTGGAAGGATCTTAGCAATCAGCCACTCTAATCTTTTCAAAAAATTGAGGCCCAGAAAAGGAGAGTCCGGACTCTTTCTACTGACTCCATTATGGGGGACACTGGCTAATTGTTTACCAATCCATTTCTTCTCCTCCCTGGGCACAAAGCTGGTCTACAGTTCCCAGGTTTTCTTGTAACTGAGTATGACCATGTGACTGAGCTCTGACGAGCAAATAAGTGGAAGCAACATGCACCATTTCCAGGCATGGCCCACAGAAATCTTCCAGGTTCTTTTCCTTCTGCTACGACATTAGAAGTCACCTGTTGAAAACAGCTGAGTCACAATATGGAAGAAGATACTTGGAGGAGAACTGAATCACTGCCTGAATTGAGAGCCACGGAGTGCTCAGGAATTCCAGCTTTTAACTCCTGTTAGGCTACTAAAAGTTGGTGACTGATCTTTCACAACAACTTCAGCATTAACGAATAAAACTGTAACTAGGGATACTCCTCTACAAATAATGAATACCACCCCTTTTTTTCTCAATCAGTATGATATTATTTATTACCAAAGAGATGGTTTGTTTTACTTGTTGAGCCAGTAACAGCCCCACTGGATGCAGCAGAGGACTGGGACTGCAGACTTGGGCAAATCACTTAACTTCCCCGGGGCTCAGCTCCCTTAACTAGTCATACATTAGTGACTGCAGCAAATCATTTTTCTTTAATACACAGATTTTAAAAAACCACTTTTTCCCTCAAATAAAATATTATGTAGAGCTTCAATAAATAAAACATTAAAACACTCAGGTTGAAGTGAAAATGGGGAAGGGGACAGGAATCCACCAGATTAAGGACCCCTTCAGCCTTTCCTTGCAGCTATTCCTGAGGCACCTCTTAGAGACCTATGGCTCTTCAGAATATAGTTTGAGATCCGCTGATTTAAACTAATGGTTTTCCAAATCATGAGGGATTTTTTTTGTTGGCAACCACAGCCCTTTTCTATATGAAATCTTATGTAAAGCCTCAATAAACAGAAAAGATACAGTAATCTTTTGTTAAGTATTTTATAAATTTAAATGTATAAAATTTATAAACTCAATAAGAACCATTAGACCTTTTCAAAATAATTTGAAATTGGAGGATACGAATGATAATGGCAATCCTACTCAGTATTGATTATTTGTTAATTTGGTTGATATCAAATATTGAAAATAAATAGTTTTTTCACCCCCTGAAGCAGTTACAAATGCGACTGATTTTACACAGCCCACCTTACAACTGCATAATACTCTTTAATTAATAGAAGTGGCAAGGTGACCATAGGCTGGCGTCTCCACACATGCAGGCAAAGCTGATAGTACGGTCTGAGGCACTGGTGGTCTCGCATGTGTTCAACATGACATCTATCTCAACAGAGTCCATGATGACTATTTTGGTAATGGTTCTTTGGAGTGTTACAAATTTTAAAAACACATTCAAATTTGCAGAATCCCTTAAGAGAAAACATTTCACAAACCACTGGTCCATATAGACTAGAAGTTCTCTTTTAGCTCTAAAAAACATGATAGCACTGGACTCTTAGCCAATGAAGAGAAATGGAGAAGACGCTATCAGTGTCAAAACATTACTTGCTTTTCTGTTGATGGTTCATTCACTGGATATTTTGTTTTTCAAAGCAACAATACTTGGGAACCAGAACTATGGGCTAACTAGCGTAAGTAACAAAATAGTTACTGCCAATTTTGTCTGCCTGTTAACTCCAACCGTCCTACTATCTGCAACCTTCCTACCATTTGCCAGGTACAAAATTTGGGGGCCTCACATCACATCAGGCAAGGGGAACTCATTTAAACTCTGTTTTTATCTCTCCTACACAGTATACCAAGCTATCTACAGGGATTGAGGGAATCCACAGTTCAACGTTAAAAAAAAAAAAAAAAGACTAACTGCCACATTAAGCCAAATCTAGCAGCATTAAAAAGATCTACCCCTATAGTAATTAATCTGAATCTTGGGCCTTACAACCTCCAAAATTTAGGCCCAATATGCTAGAACTTTAGGCTTTCCTCTTTTGAAAAAGAAAATCAGAACTAGATACTTGTACCCACACAACCAACCTGAAGACTCTTGAATCCGGCATGGCTCTCTGGGTAAATAATTAAGAATAGGCTCAACTAATCAATACAAGAAGCTACCAATAAAAACACTCTTATGCTGGAAGAATAAGCAATCACCACCCTAATGTGTTTAACCTACTAATTATTAACCATACAATCTGGAAATGCTGGAAAAATCTGTCTTCACAGAGGAGAGTCCCTATGCAAAAGGCCCTTTGCTGTTTTAGCTGAAGTGATCCTCTCAACACACCATTTTTTAATCCTTCTAGTACATGCTTAATAAAACAGACAAAAACTGCTAAAAAAAAAAAAAAATCTTTGGGTTCATTTTACCTAGTGATGTAAAAGGGATCCAAAACAATACCATCCAGCAAATAGCAACCAAAAAATCAACTAAGTCAATGAGACAGAAATACACATGAATTGATGTTTTTATTTCCAATTGACTACCCATCCTGGAAAATGTACAAAAACCAATCCTCAAGCCAGTGGTTAACACACAACATTTGCAAGGCCTTGAGCAAGTGTCACCAAACTTCTGTCTGACCTCAGTTTCCTTATCTGCCAAATAAAGAGTAATTATTGGCTGGGCACAGTGGCTCACACCTGTAATCCCAGCATTTTGGGAGGCCAAGGCAGGTGGACTGCTTGAGCCCAGGAGTCCAAGACCAGCCCAAGCAACATGGTGAAACTCATCTCTACCAAAAATACAAAAAATTAGCCAAGGGTGGTGGCGTGCACCTGTATTCCCAGCCACCTGGGAGGCTGAGGTGGGAGGATCACCTGGGCCTGGGAGGTCATGATGGTGCAGCTGCACTCCAGCCTGGGCAACAGAGTGAGATCCTGTCTCAAAAAAAAGAAAGAGTAATTATCACTACTTCCATCACAGGCAGGAATGGGATCAGGGGAGATCATACATGAGAACGTCCTTGGAAATTTAAATTACTGTTATTTGGTTAAGAAATTATCTTGTTTTCATAACTTCTTTCAAGAATAGGCTGACTAAAAATTGCCACATAGCCTCTGTAAATGAAGCAAACTTTTAAGAAAAAAAAAAAATACAGCCCCCACCTCAAAAGGAACAAAAGCCTATTGAGCAATTAAAACTACTTCTGATGAGCAGCTGTTGCTCATGTAAAGTGTCCTAGAAACAAGGATGGTTCTGCATCACCCAACAGAGGCAGAGTGGCAGTGACACTTATGAATACTATATTAATGTCTTTAACTCCAAGAAAGGAACCTGGGAGAAATTTGCTTCAAGAAGTGTACCAGGCACAGAGCTGCTAATCCAAAATGAGCTGTTTAAAGAACAAGGATCTGTTTACTCTTCAGAGAAAAATTAGTCTTTTCAGGGAAGATTAGTTTCAGCTAGTATGCAAACTGTATTCTTTATGTGTGGATAAGGCATTAAAGGCTGACTGAGGAAAACAGCTCCAAACAGGAACAGACAAAACACCTGTTTGCATTAACTTCCTCCTACACATCTCACCTCACAGACATGAACTCAGAAGAAGGTTCTTGTAATAGCTGAGTGTGCAGGTGGGGGGTGGGGGACATTCGTCTGAATTCAGCTTCAGTCACTGTGAATGAAGAAATTCCTGGGTGACCTCATGAAAGGTACTAGAACAGGGTCTCAGGTCATGAGAGAGCTCAGATGGCTGTGGAAATTTAACTCAGTATTTCACTTCAATACAACAGAATTCTCATTGTTCTACTTATGTGAGACTAATATGAATATGTAAAGAGCATCTCAACCTTAATTATCCACACAGTCCAAGATGAATGATTTGACTTTATATAACAACCTATCCCTCTTTCCTTCCTCTAGCCTTTGGTCTCTCAAGTTAATGATGCCACTATTCCTCCAGTAGCTCAAGACAAAAACCTAGGAGTCATTTTTGATTTTTTTTTTCTTTAACCTTCTTTCCACACCATTTGTTCCATTAGTAAGTCTTGTTGGTTCTACCTTCAAGACATATATCCAACCTAACACTCTTCAACACTTCCATAATCAAAGCTACCATCAACTCTACCTGGGGAGTCGCTTCTTCATCCATCTCTATGCCTTCACTCTCAGCCCCGATAATCCATCTTCCCAGAGTAACTAGAGTAATCTTTTAAAAGTTGTTATCCATCAGGTCATGATGCTCCCCTGCCGAAAACATATCTCTGGCTTTCCACACTCTGAATAAAATCCCCAGTGGCTGGCAAGACCCTGTGAGATCTGGCTGCCGATTACCTCTCTGATCTCCTCTCCTGACCCTTCCCAAGCTGACCACAACCCAGTCACATCAGCCTTCTTTCCACTGTTCCTAGGCTTTTACATGTTGCTTTCTCTGCCAGGAACACTCTTTTGCTCCTTTTTATCCTGCTCAAACTTCACCTCCCCAAAGGCTCCATCCTGAGAATCCTATCAAAAATTGAGTTGTCTCTATAGCTACCACTTTCTCCTCCTTACCTGGCTTTATTTTATTCATAGTACTACCACTAGCTGATTCGTCTATGTATTTCCTTCTTTATTGTCAACTTCCTGCATTATTTTCGGACAGGGAATTCACCTTGTTCACTGCAGTATTGCTGTTACTGAGAACAGTGACTTCACACATAGTAGGTGCACATTACAAATATTTGTCTAATGATTTTTTAGAAATTAATATAAAGATATATACACAAAACATAATGTATACATTTTTGCTAATTTAAATTATAACACATAAAGGTAACTACATAAAACAAGTATGTCTTGCTTAACAATTATAAAGCAAACACCCACATAATTCCCACCAAGGTCAAGAAACAGAATGCTGCCAGCTTTCCAGAAGCCTCCTCTCCAAGCACCATTCCATGATAACAGCCATCCTCCCCCACCACCACACACATTCCCCAGGTAACCATTATCTTGACTTTTGTGATGATAATTACCTCAGTTTTCTTTATAGTTGTACTATGTAGGCATACAGAATGGTAGGTTTTGCAGTCTTAATGGAGGTAGATACGAGGAGAGTATAGACTATTAAAACATTCTTGGAGGCATGATGATAGTTTCTATTACAAATTGAAACATACATACCTTTTGACCTAGCCAACCTGTTTGTAGGAATCTATCCTACAGAAATGTTAAGAGTGCAAAAATATATGAACAAGGATGTTCAGTGCAGAAGTGTTTGTAACACTAAATCATTGTAACCAACACATATGCCCTTCAATAGCATGGCTGTTACACTAACCATGGTACCTCTATATATGCTATATGGACTACTATATACAACCATTTAAAATGCCTTTTAAAGAAGTCCAAGATATAGTAAGAGAAAAAAAATTAAAACCATTTTGTTTAAAATGAAAGTAAAAATGGCTGGGCGTGGTGGCTCACACCTGTAATACCAGCACTTCAAGAGGTCGAGGCTGGAGGATCACCTAAAGCCAGGAGTTTGAGACCAGCCTGCCAACATGGCAAAACCTCATCTCTACTAGAAATACAAAAATTAGCCAAGCACGGTGGCACTCGCCTGTAATCCCAGCTACTTGGGAGGCTGACACACGAGGATCATTTGAACCCAGGAGGTGGAGGTTGCAGTGAGCCGAGATTGTGCCACTATACTCCAGCCACTGCACTCCGGGAGACAGAACAAGACTCTGTCTCAAAAACAAACTAAAAGGAAGCAAAATAAGTAGAAAAGTTATGTACAACATATGTGTGTATCACATATGAAAAAATACAAAAAAAATTAACATCAAACTGTGACTAGTATTTTCCTTGGAAGAGGATCATGGGAGATTTTCACTGTTTACACTGAACATTTCTCAATTGTCTCAATATTATTTCATAGTGAACATGAATTCTTTTGCCATCAGGAAAAACAATAAACATTTTTAAAATTTAAAAATCCATAAAACTTAAACTTAGGATAGAGGCAAAACTAGAATTTCTGAATATCTAAATATTAAGGAATATGCAGTAAAGCTAAGTTCCTTAAGAAGCCAATCCTATCCTAGCCAGATAAACCAAAGTTCATAAAAAGAACACCCCATTGGAAGCCAATCTTTCATAGACATAGATTTCAAACTTCCTGGCTTCACCTGAACTATAATGGATCTTTGTTTCTTTATGTCAATAGTCTTTCCTTCACCAGTCTTTATATTCCTCCAGGTATCTCTTGGTCTAATTCTAGTTTAAAGCACAGGCTTTGGATTCTCCTGGCCTTGGACCTAGGCCTAACTTCCTGTTGAATGTTCTTTATCACCTCCCTATCTCAGTGATTCTATAGTAGAAACCCTTCTTGGCTTCATTCAGTCTTTGAAACAGCCCTTTTTGTACACTGCTCTCAATACAGCTTTTCCCTTTGGGTATTAGGTAGTAATACCAAATGCCACAGTGACGAGGCACATGACCCCAATCCCGGAAGTGAGGAACTGGGGAGATGTTTGTTAGAGACGCTTGTAGCACTGCAATGAAGGGAAAGGGATAATGCAAGGGGCTCTGGGAAAACAAATGCAAAAAGAATATAGCACAATACCTAAATAAATAATAAAATAAAAAATTGTTTTAAGGTGAATTCTCAAGAGTTTTACTCTTGAAAATACACTACAGACCATTTGGAGCATGAGAATAGGTAAGGTCACACAGAGTTGGAGACAGGGAGTTCTTTTTTCCAGTATATGCTCCCAGAACAGACAGGAAAGCCATAATGATACCTAAACCCAAATTAATGGCCAATCATCCATGAGATGAGAATTTTTTGTAAAAGCTAAAAGGCTCACTTTCATACCCATCAGCAGAGTCAGAGGACTACAAAACCAGTCACTCTGTAACTGATCAACCTACAGACCATGGAGAAGCACAGTGCAATGCAAAAGGACCTGCAGGCTTTAAACCAATGCACAAAAGCTCTGTCCATTCTCATCTGCAGTCACTTTTCTCAATTCATTGAAGATTGGCTTCTTATGCAATTTCAGGAGTATCTATCACAATACTACTAGGTCTCTAGACACAATGGGTCACCATTAGCTACAGGTTGCCTGTCAAAGCATTGACATCCATGGTACCTTTGACAACTGGTTTTCAAACAGCATACACACAGCCAAAGAGTGAGTTTCAAAGTCAGTAGCATGCTTCTACAGAGTACATGGAGGGATAGTGTATTCTTGACAGTTATAGTTCTAATAATTTCCTTATTGGGTATTTTAGATAATCATTTAACAACAACAACAAAACTCAACCATCTTTTATTGAATACTCACTCTGCTAGACACCTGTTTACAACAATAAACAAGACAGATGGAGTCCCCGCTCTCATAGAGTTTACAATCTAACAGTATTCATCCAAGAATGCCAGCGCCTCGGCTCTTCTACAGCTGGCTCCTCACCCTTGGGGTCTCATCTCAGATGCTGTCTCCCCACATACCAACTTTTTCTTTTTTTTTTGGAGACAGAATCTCACTCTGTTGCCCAGACTGGAGTGGAGTGGTGCAATCTCAGCTCACTGCAGCCTCTGCCTCCCATGTTCCAGCGATTCTCCCGCCTCAGCCTCCAGGGCAGCTGGGAATTACAGGCTCATGCCACCAGCCAGGCTAATTTTTGTATTTTTAGTAGAGATGGGATTTCACTATGTTGTTCAGGCTGGTCTCGAATACCTGACCTCAGGTGATCCACCCACCTCAGTCTCTCAAAGTGCTAGGATTACAGGCGTGAGCCACCGTGCCTGGCCCCCTACTGACTCTAAGGTAGAAAAAGCTCCCTGCTTTCTAGTCAGTCTCCAACAAATCACCCTTCATAGCACCTATCGCAATCTATATCTTGTAGATTGTTTATTTATTTACACATCTCCTCCAACTAGCTTCATAAAACAGAAAACGTGTGTTCTTCACAGTATTGCCAGTGCTTTGATCAATAAATATTTGCTGAATGTTGAATTTAAAAGATCTTAAAAAAAAAATAATAAAGGCTTCCATATTTTACTCCAAAGAATAGAATGCAGGTTAGTTATTAGAGGAGGGTAATGAGAGAGGTGGATTGGGACTTTTTCAAAGAATAAAATTAAGGGTTCCAAATATCTTCCCATGAACCATGGCAGCTTAGTCATATGGCCAAAGGCATATGTATCTTTGGTATGTAAATATGTTATTAAGTGTATGGAACCCCCAAGAAAAGTGACATAACTGTGAACACCTCCCACAAACAGCACTGATTAAGATCCAAGAGTTGTGTCTGTTGGTAAGAAAATCCCAACAAGGTTCTTATGGGTTGAATTATGTTCCCCTTTCCCTATTCACATATTGAAGTTCAAACCCCGATACTTCAGAATGTGAACTTATTTAGAGACAGGGTCTTATTCAGAGACAGGTAATCTAATTAAAATGATGTCATTAGGGTGGGTCTAATTCAATATGGCTGGTGTCCTTGTAAGGTTAGAAGAAATGAGTGACTGCTAACAGGTACAGGGTTTCTTTTTGGGAAGGTGAAGTGTTCTCTAATTAGATAGTGGCAATGGTGCACAGCTCTGTAAATAACTAAAAACTACCTAATTATACACTTTAAAAAGATTTTTTTTTTTTTTGAGATGGAGTCTCACTCTGTTGTTCAGGCTGCAGTGCAGTGGCATGATCTCAGCTCACGGCAACCTCCGACTCCTGGGTTCAAGCAATTCTCCTGCCTTAGCCTCCTGAGTAGCCAGGATTACAGGCATGTGCCATCACGCCCAGCTAACTTTTGTATTTTTAGTAGAGACAGTGTTTCACCACATTGGTCAGGCTGCCCTTGAACTCCTGACCTTGTGATCCGCCCGCCTTGGCCTCCCAAAGTGCTGGAATTACAGATGTGAGCCACCGTGCCCAGCCCTGAATTTTTTTTTTTTTTTTTTTTTAGATTGTAGGTCTAACTGTTTCACTCAGGCTGCAGTGCAGTGGTGTGATCATAGCTCATTGCAGCTTCATATTCCTGGGCTCAGGCAATTAGCCAGGACTACAGGCATGCACCACCACACATGGCAAATTAAAAAAAAAAAATTCTGTAGAAATAGAGTCTTGCTGTATAGCTTAGTCTGGTCTTAAGCTCCTGGCCTCAAGTGATCCTCCTGCCTCAGCCTCCTAAAGTGCTGGGATTACAGACATGAGCCACTGTGCTAAGCCCCAAATTGTACCCTTTCAAAGGGTAAACTTTATGGTATGTGAATTATAGCTCAATAAAGCTGTCATTAATAAAAAGAAGAGCAGCCTTGGAGGCCAACGAAATTTATGTAAACTCTGGAAGAAAGAATCAAAAAAATATTCTACTATATTTTAGATATTATACATTTCACACTTATAAAAACACATTATAAACACTCTAAGAAAAGCACGGCCTTCTACTACCTCTGCTGATTATCTTGTCTTAGGAGAATCTTAATTCACTTTAAAATACTTAACTTCTCTGATTCTGTATACTCAGTTAATAAAATGCTATCTAAACTTGCTACTGATGGAAACCCCAGGGGCTTGTCCTGCTTGAAAAGGGAAAAAGCTACAAAACTCACCAAGGGCCTGTATTCAAGGCCAGAGAGGATAACAAAAATCTAGATCTAGTAGAAATGTTATCCTCCTACATTCTTTTTTGAGCTGCTTATCAGGATTTTCTGTAAGAAATTAGGCAAAGTGAACAAATTATAAAGATGCAGCTTTAGTAAAATACCCATCAACACTGAAACAAATCCTTACCTTCATACGCTGCTTAACATAAACACACTATCTCATTTTTCATTTCAATAGTACTTGTATGAGGCATAATTTTTTTTTTTCTTTTTGAGATGGAGTCTCGCTCTACCACCAGGCTGGAGTGCAGTGGCATGATCTCAGCTCACTGCAACCTCTGCTTCCCAGGTTCAAAAGTAATTCTCCTTCGTCAGCCTCCCGAGTAGCTAGGACTACAAGCACACCATCACGTCCAGCTAATTTTTATATTTTTAGTAGAGACGGGGTTTCACCATGTTGGCCAGGATGGTATTGATCTCCTTACCTCATGATCCACCCGCCTCGGCCTCCCAAAATGCTAGGCATGAGCCACATCGCCCAGCCAAGGCATAAATTTTGACACCCATTTTAAAGAAACGGAAACTGAGGCACAAACAAGGTTACCCAGTTAATGAGTAACAGAGTTAAATCCCAAGCTCTGTGAGCTTTTGCTATGTCATGTTGAGATCTGCATTTTCCCTTCATCTCTCATGGTCACCTATCTCTTTCATAGGGCTGAGTCTGCTTTAGCTCATGTTATTCTGTAATAGGAACTTAGCCCCCAAGAGATCTTAATTTCCCCTTTAATTTTTCTGGTTTGTTGTATTCATTCTATAAGTCTCCATAAGAAACACTTGCTCAAATTATGTATTAAATGTTTTCAAACAAATAAATCACTCTAGCCAGGGCTCTCTGGTTGAATCGTTCATGAATAATGAATGAAAATACTCAAAAACATAAAAATTTGTACGAGGATACAGATTCCCTTCCCAGTTGCTGAAAAAGGTTTTAGAACTGAATCAGAAATCCTGTTACTGAGCTGGCCTTGTGAAGTGATTTCCTGAACTGTCCAACTCCTACTTCCCAGACAATCAAATGGTGACTGGATTCTCCAGATGGGAAACCTGCAGGCAAGATCTTTAGCTTTACTTATTGCCTGAATCCTCACCTCTCACAAACATTCTGGTATTTCCCTGCAACTATTTTCCAAGTTAGTAAGCATCATTTTCTCTTTTTTTATCTTTTTTTTTTTGAAAGAAAGAAAAAGAGAGAAAAGAAGAAAGAAAGAAAGAACAAAAGAAAGAAAAAAAAAGAATGAAAGAGAGAAAGAAAGAGGAAGAGAAAGAGGGAGAGAGAACGGGATTCTTGTTCTATTGCCCAGGCTAGAATGCAGTCTAAAAATGGGTATTAAAAACCTCTTTTATGCCAATAATTGT